>JABWTJ010000593.1:288815-478098 GCA_016801875.1 Solanum sitiens
TTTTTCCTATAGAAAATCTAGTAACAAGAAGATTTAATCGGAAATATCGACAAATTCTTGTGGAGTCCAAAACAAAAAAATGAAATAAAAAAAATCACCTTGAAAGGGTAAGACACAGGTACTTGGTTCGCTCTATTTCTTTATCTCCCCATGAATCGTATGTTTGTAACAATAGGGAAATTGCACACTGAGCTTTTGGTATAGGTGTTCCGGGGCTAATAATCGACGAAGAAAGGAGGGGGAAGGACCTTCGTTAGTTGGGGGAAGAATCCGCCCGAATCGGATTTTTTGAGGAACGTATCGAGAGAGAATTGGATTTGGTTAGACAACTGTGGTTGGTATTCTTCCATTCAATAGAAAATTCTTTCAATTCAATGAAAAAGATTCTCATATTCCCACAATTTAAGTAGATGCGAGATATAGAAATTCTCTTTTCGGAGTTGTGGAAGCTCCAGTTTTTGCTCCTTTTTTCTATTTTAGCCTACCTCATTGATTAAGAATTAAGAGACCCAAAAACCCCCTCTTGGCGAAAAGTCAAGAAATCCACAATGAAAGATAAAGTTTATTAAAATTAGTGTATAAATAAAGATAAATTTTACTAAATACAATTAATTTTAAAATTTTGAATTTGAATGGAAAGTTACCATTGATCTTTTAAAATTTGAATGAAAACTAAGCCTACACTAGATAAAGCCAAATTTCAATCTATTTTTTCTTATATAAACTAATTTTCCATCAATATATTTATTTTATTCTACACATATAAAAAAATATAATTTTTTTGAAAGATTAAGTTTATTAAAATTAGTTTAATGATAAAGATAAATTTTATTTTATATAATAATGTTTTAAAATTTTGAATTTGAATGGGAAGTTACCATTGATTTTTTAAAATTTGAATCGAAAACTAATTCTATACAGATAAAGCCAAATTTTAATTTATTTTTTCCTATATAAACTAAGTTTCCATCAAATATTTTTATTTTATTCTGTAAATATAAAAATATACTATTTAAAATAATAGAAACCATTTATTTTATTGTTAGACTGGTCCTAAATATTTGCTCCATTTGTCTCCAATATAGCAAACACGTTCGTAAACTATATTAAGAGAAAATAGTTATAGGCAACTAAATCAATAGACTATTTGACTTTAAATTTGAGTATTTCCTCAACCTACTAATAATTAATTATAATTAGCAGTCTTAAAATAAATTTTAACACTACAATTTAACTATCACTTACTACACACAAAAAATAATTTATCATTGAATAAAAAAATTAAATCAAAATATAAAATAAAAATAAAAGA
Source organism: Solanum sitiens (assembly GCA_016801875.1). NCBI lineage: Eukaryota > Viridiplantae > Streptophyta > Magnoliopsida > Solanales > Solanaceae > Solanum > Solanum sitiens. Next base: position 290,128 of record JABWTJ010000593.1, read on the forward strand.
GATAATGTCAGTTCAATTGAGGATTTTGAGTAGTTAAGTGTCTCCTTATTACTTTAAATTACTAAATCGATTGAGCATATTTATTAGTTTTAATTTTGTGTAAAAACAAGATGTATTAATAAGGTTATATAACAAAATGATCAACAAATATTTTATTATTATTTTCATTATATAAAATTTTTAATTTTATATATTTTATAATGCTTCCTTTTAATTAAATTCCTATCATGCTTAAATTATTTGATGAAATATTTTTTATAATATTAATTTTAGATTTTAAGTTGACGTATATTCTTTGCAACTTGAGAATTTTTTGATCAATTTACATGATATTTGATTTTTCCATAAATTACAAGTATTAAATACGAAAAAACTTTCTTTACAAATCATCTCATAGATATGCAATAATAACTCATTGATATACTAATTTACATTAAAAAATTTAAGCACATAATATATGATATAATTATTTTCTTTAATATTATCCGCGCAACGCGCGGGTACGTATACTAGTATAATTAAAAGTTAAATGTTTTTCATTTTACTAGAAATTTTTAGAATTAGAGTTGTGTTTTGTTATATTTTTTTTTCACAAATGAGACAAAACAACATTTTATTTGAAATTCTAAACATGGGGGATAAATTTAAATGTTTCATAGTCAAAATTAAATTTAAAAATAAAGCAAAAAATCTGAAAAAAGATGGGTGATATAGTTTATTTCTCCGTGCAAAGCGTGGATATTTCACTAGTACTAGGGATAACTATGAATAATTAATTGGAAATCTATTTATTAGTTACTAAGTGTATCTAAGAATTAATCTGGTATTATAAGTAATATCTAGTAGCATATGTACTATTGGTAATGTTGGTCTTGAAACAAATTTCCTACGTAATTTTCCCGTTCAAAAAGTCTCACATCGCCTTTGGGCATGATTTACGCCAAAAATCAATTATTTATAATAGTCATCTCTATGCATTGAATGAACAAGGAAAATTTAGAGATTCTTAGGTGTAAGAGCAGTGCTCTTGCGTGAAATGAACCCATGAAGGTTCATCCTATGAATTTAGAAATTTTCTAAATATGTTCGTGGACGAAGATGGAAGAAGAATTTCAGGTCGTCATTCCAGTTCCTGCTCTGGAAGAGGTAATTGTCTCATCTCCTCTCTTATTTTCTTTTAGTTTATATTGCCTAGAATATATTAATTTTTTTATTTGAGTTTTAATTTTTTCATTCATGTTTTGGTCTGTGTAAGTTCCTTTTTATTTTTGTTCTTCAAATAGATTCATTTCTATATATCAGTTTTTAATTTTGCTTTTCTATTTTTTTTTCTAGTTATTTATGCTTAGGGTAAATTTTAGAATAGATTTATTTTTAATTTTTTTTTTGTTTTAATTTCAAGAAGTTTGCATTTTTCTTATCTTTCTGTGCTTAAACTATTGTATTCACTGATATCTAAATTGTTATAGCATGGTTTTAAGAGCTAATGTCCTTCCTCATTATATTTCATATGTCATGATAAAAAGATCTTATTTTGAATTTAAATTTAACAATATTAAGACAAGTTTCATCCGAAAATTTTGCTTTTTTAACTTCTAATTGATTAGTTGTTTTCATGTTTCAATTGTTAATACTTGTTTGATACTGCCTTGAAAGTAGGTTAAGTGACTTCGTACATCATGATTGCCCCCTCTTTCTTCTAAACAATTTGATCGTCTATAATATTTGGTTAAACCTCATTAATTTTAAAGTGAAATATTGCAAAAAAAAGAGTTAACAACTTTATAAATATTATTTTATCTAATATAGATATGACTATCTGGTTTAAGAATGCATTTCTTATTTTTGGGAAAATATTTAAACAAAATTTTCCATAGTCATTGTTTTTATCTAAATAATTCTATTTCCTAAAAAGTGAAGCTCAAGTCGTGTTTTTTACATAAAAAATATTGTACAAAATTTTTAAAAATAGATTATCATAAAAAATATCACATGAACAAAAAATCTACCTAAGTGTATCTCACTCTCTAATGATGATATCATGTAGGAGTAAAGATCATCAAATAGCAAAAGTCAGAGGGGTAAGTAATATTTTTACTAATTTAAGGGGCTTTGAATAAAACACATTAAGTTTAGGGATGTTATCACAAATTAAATATGGATGTTACTTGATTTTCAAATCAACCCGATTTTCATGACCCAACCAAGAAAACCTTGAGTCATCAACAAGAAGAACCTGAGTCAAGTGATCAGTCGTCTTCTATAATCTCTATGTCATCTGCCCATACAGAAAACAATGCTACTAAAGCTTCGTCAGTAAGACTTGAAAGACCTACTTGATGAGTTTTCTTATGAGTGAGTTCGTAGGTGCCCTTAACTCGAGTGTAGCGAAGGGATTCTCCTAAGAAAAGCTTTAGCCCTTGAACCTAAAACGACTTTTATGAGCTGTCTCAGTAGTGACCAACTTTATTTTATTAGTTGTATGATTAGTGGCTTATCTATTAGCTGTCTTAAAGCTGCGGTAAATAAAATCCCAATGATTAAAATTTAGAAAGTTGGGATAAATACATAATCTACCAAATTTCCTTTTTTGAGAATAAATTAAATGAACTAGCGTCAAATAAACAAATATAGTAAAAAAATCATCATAATTTTTTATACATTCAAAATCTAAATAAAAGTTAAAATGTCTCCAGACTCAATTCCTTCTACATTATCTATTTTTCTCTCTCTTTATATGTATACCCCTCATTCTCTCTATAAGATAATGAAAATCGAAGTAACAAAAATGTTTGGATGAAATAGGAAAATGGTATGTTTATGAACCAATACATATATTGTCGAAGTATCTTTTCTTCAAGCCAATGAATCGCGACACAAACAAGGGGTCGGTTCAAGAATTATTGTTTTATGAAACACACAAAGAATAGTGTATGTGTTATTTCCAAGTCAACAATAGCAATAGGGTTTCTATTACTAATTCGCTAATTCCTTTGGAACATCAATAATAGGTGTTTCTGCAACAACATCAGCATTTTGATTGAACAAATGTTCATTAGTTGTTAGTCTCCAACTTTATCTAGCAAATGTTTAACATAGCCCCCGAGGTACCAATCGAGGATTTCTTATATGAAGACATTATCAAGGCTCAGCACTCGTCTTACCAATGATGAAGAAATCATTTACATACCAAGAAGACTCAAAAGGATATTTTCCCGATCTTTAGTAAGATCAGTCTTGAGCCTAGCTAGAGTTTATATATTACAAAGCCTCGAATTATTCCTAGGGGGCCGTGGTTGAAATCTGCTAGACGAAGTTGAGATGTAGTCAATTGATGAGCATTTGTTGAATCAGCCTCAGATGTTTCTATAGATTTTAGTAAATCTATGGTTGTGGTTGCTAGGAATTGATTAGTTTGCAGTAGAACCCTTTTATTACTATCGAGAATAAAAAAATAGCACAATAACTTTTCTTTGAGGGCTTCGTTTAACCAAGTCAGCCTTGAAGTGGCTCCTTGTATGCGCTGCTATGCGTTGGCTTGAAGAAAAGTTTCTTCCAGAATATGTGCATTGGCAATTAACTTACCATGTTGACCATTTTGTCCTTACATTTTTGTTACTTTCATCGTCATTATTTTAAGGATAAGAGGATTTTATATATAATGAAAAAATTAGAAGAGAAATGAGGAGTTAAGTTCATAGACAACTTTTATTCAAATTATGAATCTATAAAAAAATTTGTTTTCTATTTTAGTTTATTAATTTATTTAAAATATGTTCAAAATATTAATAAAAGTTTACTTATATCCAAACCCAGCTCGTCCTATCTCTTCTATTTTTCCCTTTATATATGTACTCTTCATCCCCTCTATAAGATGATCAATAAAATTAACAAAATGGAGGAATAGAATGGGCAACATGGTATATTGATGTATCAATACATGTGTATTAAAAAAACACTTTTCTTCAAGCCAAGGAATAGCGACACATGCAAGGAGTCAATTAAAAAATGATTGGGGTAAACCCCTATCCCCGTCCCCCAAAAAAATGGTTTGAGTTATTTTTCAAGTAAATAACAACAATATAGTTCTACTATCAACTCAAATATTCCACATCAACATCAATAATAGGTGTTTTATACAACATCACACATTTATTTTGGTCCTCAACTACGCTCTTTTCTAGCTTCGAATAAAACACATCAACCATGGACGCTTAGGCTTCATTTAAGGCATTGTGATATTAAAATTCTATCTAGGATCAAGGCCCGTCTTAGAAAAAATAAGATAAAAGTCATTTTCACATAAGGAAGACTCAAAATGAAATTTTCATTATTTTTTGTAAGACTATCCCTAAACCTAGTGAGAGTTTTCATATCACAAACCTCAAATCATTCAAAAGGGGCCATGGTTGACATTTGCTAGTCGAAGTAGAGACACGGGAAATTGATGAACATTTTTTGAATCAACATCGTATGATACAATTAATAAGATAAAATGTTGTTGTTGTTGTTGGAGAATTAATTAGCTTGTAGTAGAACCCTTCTATTGCTAGCGATTTTTAAAAAACTCGTACAAACTATCACGATCCAGACCGTCGTGATTGGCACCCACACTAACTCTCCGGTGGGAGAACCACTACTACAACTCAAACCAAGAAACTAAACCAAAAACTAAGCATTTAAGTTACGGAAGCAAGTTAAACACTAGTGAATAAATAGGTAGTTCCCGTAAACTCCAAACAAACGTCGAATCAACTAAACAAATGCAGAAGTACGCCTAGAACCTGAAATTCCACGTACCAAAACTTTAATAAGATCCATAATTCTAAATAAGAAGGTTTACAATCCCAAACTACTAAACTAACAACTAACTATAAAAGTCAAAGTACGAATTTGTAGACATAGATGGAGAGAGAACTCATTGAAGCCCGAAAGAAATGGCTCACCCTTTAATTCGAATGATCATTGATCTTCTAAGCGAGGTCAGTCAATAGCTGCCTAAAGATTCCTTGTACTTAACAAATAAAGATCAAGTACAATATAGTACACAACCACAATGTACTAGTAGAATCACACGGCTATCCCACTAAGTGCAGCATGCATGCATAAGCCATTATAACACAATAATAGCATGTATATATCGAACATATACAATATCATCAAAATTTACAAACAAGGTACATTTTAACATTTCTCAAGATACACAATTACAACAAGTCATTGGTCCTCTCATAAATCGAAACAACTAGCATACCGGAATGTGATTCTCGATCCAATATTTATGTCAGAATGTGGCAACCGTTCCCATATTTATGCCGGAACGTGGCAACCCATCCAAGTTAGTATGTCGCAAAGAAAAACCCCATGCATTCAACAAACCACAATCACAGTCACAAAGTACATTCTCATAATCATAGAATCAAGTCATGATTCATGGCATTCATCATTCATCTATCTTCATTTACAATTAATGTGATCAATAATGCAACATTCACATATATACATGTATCATAATGAAGCCAAATCAAACATACATCACACAATCATAGAATCGGAACCATCACCTACCTCAAAACAAGCTTGAAACCCTAAGAAACTTGATTCTTCCCTTTCTAGATTCATTCCGCTTGTTCTTGGGTCTACAAACAATGAATATAACATGGGAATAAATAAAGTCACTAAAAACCCGAATTACTAACAATTCTATGAACCCTAGACCATACCCATGATTCCACTATCTAAATTAAGGCTTTTCCCACCATGAATTCTAGATCAAAACTTCCCCCATGGATAAATACCCATTAGATTACGTTCTACAGATTGAAAAATGGATTCGGGGAGTTAAAATTCTACTTTTAGCCTTAAGAATGGTGAAAATTGTCACGAATTGTCTGAGGTTCGTCTCCTTGCTATAAAACTCAAAAAGTGAGTAAGATGTTTTGAGGTATATTTCTGACTTAAGTTCGGTCGTACCCGCCAAAGCGGTCCTCACCCCGCTACATCGGTCCCGCCATGGCGGCAGAAATCCCGCCCCAACGGCTTGCACGAAACCAGTGAGATATTTTAATAATTCCAAGACCCTTATTTGACAATACACCTTCAACTAACGACACTCACAAAATACCTTTGACGTTAAGATCGATTCTGAGAGTTCTACTCGTCTAAATTCAATTTTGTAAAGTCGTACGAGTTCCTTAACGACTTATCTATCTATGGCGGCAGAAATCCCGCCCCAGCGGCTTGCACGAAACCAATGAGATATTTTAATAATTCCAAGACCCTTATTTGACAATACACCTTCAACTAACGACACTCACAAAATACCTTTGACGTTAAGATCGATTCTGAGAGTTCTACTCGTCTAAATTCAATTTTGTAAAGTCGTACGAGTTCCTTAACGACTTATCTATCTATTGATGTGATCAAATTCATAGTTAGATCACCCAATTGCTACCAGATTTCCCTAGATCGTACAAACTCCAATTTTCGTTCAAATCTGGACTATGTTGGGGAAATCCAAATACTAACAAAAAGTTTTTGACCCAAAAGTTTTCCTCGTTGGCTTTTTTATAATGACGGGAAGTCGTTACACAAACAATTTTCTTTGGGATTTCATTTCATATGGATGATCTTGAACTGACTCCTTAGCTTGTTTGATTTGCGATGTCTTAAGTTGACGGAAAGTTTCTTTCACAATACATGCATTGGTACATCAACATATTATGGTACCATTTCCCCCCCTAAATTTTTGTTACTTTTATTCTCATTATTTTAGGTAGAGGATGAGTATTTATATAAAGAGAAAAAAATTTAGAAGCGGCAGGGGGAGTTGGGTTTGGAGACAACTCAACTTTTATTCAGATTATGAATATAATAAAAAAATATGTTGGTTGTTTTACTTTATTTATTGGCATTGGTGCATTTAATTTATTATCCTAATAAGAAAAAATTAGGTTCATAAATTCGAAGTAAATTTTAATCCTCATCATGATATTATGTTATTTGACAGAATACACCTAAAGTTAGTGTGTTTAATCAGAACCCCTCGAATTATTTAGTAATATTTATTACTCTACCACTATGGCTATTTGATTGTCTTGACCCCTACATGGTCTCATTCTTAGAGAGTGAGATACATTCCTCCATGACTTAGATTTTTTTTGTTCATGTAACATTTTTTTAAAAATAAATTATTATTTTTTAAGATTATTTTTAAATTATTTTTGGGCAAAAATTATTATGGGAAAATTATGCGATTATACAAGTATATACAATTCAGAATTTACTTTTATCTATAGTTACACTCCTCTCTCTACCCTCTCTTGGGAATCTCTCTCGCCTCTCTCCTCTTTATTAATCATCTATCACTCACCTCTCTCCTCTCCTTGCCCCAGTCTCTCTCTCTCTTGACTCTCTGTAGTTAATCTTTCTCTAACTTTATATAAACACAAATGTATAATTTGTGTAAAATGGATGTACAAATGCAAATAAATATCTATCCGCCATATACACTTATAGTTGTAGACACCCAATTTTGGACCTCCGCGATATGAATTAGTCTTTGAGCTTTTGAAAATTCTAAACTATTTTGAAATAATTGACTCTAAAGTTCATATTATTTTCAATATATATATATATATATATATATATATATATATATATATATATATATATATATATATATAATATAGAGTATTTTAAAAATACTTGAAAATCGTCTCCAAAAGATTTTTTTTGTTTAAATATTTCACTAATTATAATAGTTTATACTTTTGTATTAATTAGGTTATAACTAAATCGATTATTTTATTTCGTTAAGATTAAGAAGCTAATTAATTAATTTATATTAATTCATTTTATTTAATCACTAGCCGAATTTAGTAAATGAATTCAATTTGGCTACACTCCTAATTCATTGGCTATATTCGTAATGCAATTGACGACTCAATTCGGTCAAAATTGTAATTCATTAGCCAATATTTCCCTAAACCCATTTTGAGCAAAACCATGTTGGGCCCTTCTGGTTTTTTTAATTGGGAAATTTTTCAAAATGTCAATATTTTAACATTTAAGAGGGCTCATTAGCAACACTTTTAATATTTAGTAAAAATGTCAAAATTTTAATTTGTTATGTATCTTATTTATGTTTTTATTATTTGTTTTTATTTAAAGAATACAATTATTTAATAACAAAAGGGAGAAAATCAAGGGAGATAATATTTCAAAAAAAAGGTAAAAATTACTTAATTTTCTCATCAGTTACATTTTCAAAGAAAATTCAAATTAACTTTGTTTTTTTTTTCTTCAGAATCTTAATCTTTTTTTTATTAGTTTGTATTCATTCCAATAGGTTTGTCAAATGAGTCTATAGTTATTTAAGAAACATATTTGTATTTATATATTTTTTTCATGTATATTTATTTGTTTTCTTCAAAAATCTTGTATTTCGTATTCATTTCAAATTGTATTTCTATTTATTCTAGTTTTTATTTAGAATATTGTATAATAATATATAAAATACAAAAAAATAGTATTATGAAAAAATGAGAATGAAATATAAAAATGAAAAGAAATAAGTGAATATTTGTTGTATCATTTTTGAATAAAATACATAACTAGTTGACATACCTTTAGAATGAATACAAATTAGGAACAAATACCAGATTCATAAATTATACAACATGATTTTTGAATGAATACAAATATTAACTGAGAAATGATATAAAATTCTGAATTTTTTATTATAAAAAAACAAAAGAAACTAATAGGAAGTTGTTCTTCCTATAAATAAAATACATATCTAGTTAGTATACAATTGAGGTTGATTCAAGAAACAAATACAATATTCATAAACTATATATGAGATTTTGAATGAATACAAATATTAATAGCATACATACTAATCTGAATATTAATCGAGAAAGTATACAAAATTCTAAGAAAAAATTAGAAATACAAAACAAACTAATACGAAATTGTTCTTGGTCTTCAACAAGTTTTTCGAAATCTTCAGACATCCAAAAAATTTATTTATATTTTACTGAAAGTGTCTTTCTCATTGGAGTGAAAAATATTTTGAAGGAATTGAGAGATTTCTTGAACAAATTAAAAAAAAAATTGAAGTGATTTTCACAAGAAAAAAAGAGAACAATGGTGAAAAACTCAAGAGAGAGAAGGGAGAAATTGAGAGTGAGAACCTAGAAAGAGGGGAAAGTGAGTAATGAGAGTTTTTCTTCTTCTTTTTTAACATGTATTGGGGAGTAAAATTAGTGGAATGTGGGGCCTGATTTGAGATATATAAGAAAAGAAAATTAATTATATTAGGATACATTTTATTTGGTAAAATATTGACATATTGACATTTTCACTAATTATTTTAAAGTATAGATATTTTTACTAATTATGTTAGGAAGTTTGACTAGTTTGCTAATTTTTCCTTTTTAATATTCCCCAATCCTTAGATTCCAACAGGCCCAACTCGTCCAAATTGATTATGCAATTTTTAGCCAACCCAATTTCCAGCGCATTTCACCCGCCCCGTCCCATGACTTTATTCAACGAAGAAAGAAACTTGGGATTTTTAAAAAATGGTGACAATAAGGTTTCAAAATAAATGGGTGGTGGCATAAGTCTTTAGTATTGGGTGTAGGTGACAATTATGTGATTAATGATTAAGGATTGTGGAGTTGCCCTCAAGTTTATAAGTTGACATTTTGGTCCACTGAATTAAATGAAGGGTAAAAGTGTAATTTCACAATACCTAATTTAACCAACTGTTGTGGGAATTAAATGAGGGTTAAAAGGGTAAATTGACTAAACCAAACCTAATTTATCAAATTTTGGTGGGAAATATCGATCCAAAAGGGGAAATAAATTATTTGCCCCCCGCCTCCAGCCGTCGTATTCGTCCTCTTTTTCTTCTTCTTCTTCGTCTTCTTCTTCTTCTACTGTTCTCGTCTTTGATTGCTTGCATTTCTTCCCGCTCTCTTTATTTTCTTATTCTTCTTTTTCTTTTCGTACATTGTGGGTCTTGGCTGCTAGTGCTTGAGCTTTCTTCTTCTTGAATCAGATTTACCTAATCTGTAATTTGTGGACCAAATTTCATTTTGTTTCAATTGGAATTACTTCATAAGCGATTGGGTCACACACCATTGTTTCTGGTAAGTAAAATTAATAGTTATTTGAAATCAATTCATTATCATCTGATCTGGGTACCTGCAATTTTTTTAATAATTTGCATTCACGTTTCCAACATATTCTTATATATGTTGCAACAGTTGACTATTATAACATATTATAGTCATATGTAGAAACATAAATGTTATTTAAATCGTAACAGAACAATAATATGTAGCAACATATGACTTACATTTCTCAACTGAAAAGCCATATGTGGCAACATATGATATAACATAAAAATGTTGCCACATGTGATTTGTCTATCACAACAGAACAGTCATATGTAGCAACATATGAGTTACATTTCGCAACAGAAAAATCATATGTGGCAACATATTATATAACATAAAAATGTTGTCACGTGTAATTTATTTTTCACAACAGATCAGTCATATGTTGCAATATATGACTTACAAGTCACCACAGAATAGTCATATTTTGCAACATATGATATAATATAAACATGTTGCCACATGTGATATAATATAAACATGTTGCCACATGTGATATAATATAAACATGTTGCCACATGTGATATAATATAAACATGTTGCCACATGTGATTTATTGTCACAACAGAACAGTCATATATAGCAACATATGAGTTACATTTCGCAACAGAAAATCCATAAGTTGCAACATATGATATAACATAAAAATGTTGCCACATGTGATTTATTTTTCACAACAAAACAGTCATATGTAGCAACATATGACTTATATCTCGCCACAGAATAGTCATGTGTCGCAACATATGATATAATATAAACATGTTGCCGCAGAACAGTCATATGTAGCAACATATGAGTTACATTTTGCAACAGAAAATCCATAAGTTGCAACATATGATATAACATAAAAATGTTGCCACATGTTCTTTATTTGTCACAACAGAACAGTCATATGTAGCAACATATGACTTACATCTCGCCATAGAATAGTCATATGTTGCAACATATACTTATTCTTCATAATTACTAATTGATTTTTTAATTAATTTCTATAGGTACAATGTCATTATTTGTAGGGATTGATTGTCGTGGTGAATGGGTCGAGAAGAAAAATCGATTCATATGGTGTTGGGAGGATAGTAAGAAATGAGGAGCCGATTCAGTAGGGATGTATGTCGAAAGAAACATTTTGTATGATGATTTCTTCTATTTAGTCGTGTAAAAGTCTGGATACAATTGTAAACCGCAAGATCTTGTTATGAGTTACATTCCCCATTTTTTCATAATGAAAAGGTTTTACCTTTTAGAATAACTGATCAATCTAGTTTGCTTGTTTATTTGGAAGGAGCAGAAAAACCACCCATATTAAGAGTCTACGTGGAAGAAAATATTATCGAGGAGGATCATAATGTAGACGAAGGCCAACAAGATATGTTTAATGATGAATTTCATCCCGCGGAAATGAATAATCCTGATGATGAAATTGGAATAGGTGAAGGTGAAGGTGTAGGTGAAGGTCAAGCTGAATGACCGGACCTTGAGAGCAAGTTTCTCCTACACCTATAGTTGGCAGCAACAATCCATGTGCTTCTAAACTTCACGTGTGAATAATGTTCGAGATGATAAAATAGGTTTTTATAAGGGAATGACATTCAAGAACAAGAAAGAACTGGCAAATTTATTGAAAATTGCTTGCTTAAAAAAAGATTTTAGACTGAAAAAGGTGATCAATTCTCGTAATGTGTTTTCCTTTGAATGTTCATATCCAGATTGCAATTGGTGGCTGAGGGATGTGAAATTTACAAGTAGTGACATGTTTTCCATTAGAATTTATGAAAAGTACCACACGTGTGGTTCAGAGCATCTTACAAGCCATAATTCCCACGCCACGACAAAAGTCATAGGTAAGTACTTTGAAAATAGGTTTTCCAATGGTAAAGGCCCATCCACAAGAGACATGTCAAATCAACTCTGGGTTGTAAGGTAAGCTATTGGAAGATTTATAAGGGCATAGAGAATGCTAAGTCTAATGTCAGGGGAACACATGAGCATGGGTATGCAGTGCTTAATGTGTACCGTTATATGCTTGAAGTTGCGAATCCAAAAATCAAGACAACATTGTCGCTCGATGAAAATGGGAGGTTCCAGTACTTCTTTGTATCATATGATGCTTGGATAATTGGTTTTCAAGAAATGAGAAAAGTAATAGCCGTTGATGGCACATTCCTAAGGAGCAAGTATGGAGGAGTTCTGCTATTGGCGGTGGCACAAGATGCCAAGAATCATATTTTTCTAGTGACTTTCTGTGTCATGGACAAGAAATACGATGCCTCATATAAATTTTTTTTCAAAATATGAGAAGCTTTGTAGATTATATTGATGAGTTGTGCATTATCTCTGATAGGCATCCAAGTATTCGAAAGATGGTTACGAGAATCTACCCTGCATCTCATTATGGTTGTTGCATGAGACATCTTGGGAAACAATATTCGAAATAACTTTCACAATTCGAAGGTAGTGTACCATTTTTATAAACAGCAAAGACGTACGATATATATGAGTTCAATGAACATTCAATCAAATAAGAGATTTGGTACCAAAGGAGGCTGAAACTCTTGAACGTATTGGCTTCCACACATGGAGTAGGGCATTTTGCCCGGGAAATAGGTACCATCTCATTTGAGTTTATTTTTACTTTATGTGCTTTATTTGATTTTTATCTTTTGTTGTGTAGATATAACATTGTGACGTCAAACATCACGGAATCGGTGAATGCTATATTTGATGTTGAAAGAGAATTTCCCATTGTCTCTCTATTTGACGAAATAAACAGGAGATTTGTATTGTTATTTCACCAGAGGCATATGGAACTAGTGCACTCTGCAAAGAGATTTGTTCCCTCAATTGAAAAAGATATATCAGAGTATGTCAACGAGGGCAACAAGTTATTGTCCCATCAAATCGCTAACTACAAGTTTAGTGTCACTGGTTATGGAGATGTTGCTACTGTGGATCTACAAAGAAGAACTTGTACTTGCAGAATTTTTGACTTGGACAAAATACCTTATCCACATGCTATGGCAGCGCTTCGATCCCAACATGGTGCTGAATTTGGAAATCAGATTTACCTGTACTCCTCTCCATATTATTCGGTGGAAAAATACGTAATGACATATTGTCAGAAAATTCACCTGGTGCCACCTTAAGATTCTTGGATTGTCCCTTTGAATACCGTACAGAGAGAAATATCTCCTCCATATGTTGATCCAAGTAAACTCGAAAGAAGGACATATAAGAGACGATTTGGAGTTGGTGAATCATTTCCAACAAGAAAAAGTAAGTGTTTCGTATGTTTGAACTTTGGCCACAAAAAAACTACATGCCCAAATCGGAATGCCCCATAAAAAGTGTTGTTGAATTTTAATGAATGTTCTTTCTTATTTGAGGATGATCCCTATCTTCTAATCTTATTTATAATAAACTTATGTGATGTTATTTATATATAATGCGTGATTTATTTAATTATGTGTTGCTACTTACAACAAAATATTTCATCCGTTGCACATATGACAATTATGTGTTGCCACTTAACATAAAACATTGCATCTGTGACAACATATGCCAATTATATGTCAGAATAGTGCATCTGTGGCAACATATGTCACTTATGTGTTAGATCTTACAACATAAAATTGCATCTGTGCCAACATATGTCAATTATGTCTAACAAGTACCAAAAAAATGAATATGTGCCAACATATGCCACTTATTTGTTAGATTATAACATAAAATTACATCTGTGCCAACATATGTCTAACAAGTACCAAAAAAACGAATCTGTACCAACATATGTCACTTATGTGTTAGATATTACAACATAAAATTGCATGTGTGCCAACATATGTCAATTATGTCTAACAAGTACCAAAAAAAGGAATCTGTACCAACATATTTTTAAAAAACATTTTCGTGTAATGTGATGATATCATTACTGTCATTGGAACAACTTTCAAGAAAAAAACTTTAATGACGCGACTCTTCAATTTTTATCGTTTTCAAAAAAAAAAATACATGCATTTGAATTCAACTTTTACTTGTCTCTTTCTCTTCTCTTCCAACTTTTCAAATTTAACTGAATTTTCAATATGACTAAAAATATTCAAAAATCACTATGATTAAAAAACTTCATTGAACCCCTTCCGAGGGAACTAGTAATTCTCATCGTTGAAAGGGTTGCTTCCTACTCCCTACAAGATTTAATGAGTGTTAAATTTTAGTATGTATGTATTAATCAATTTTTTGCTCTTTAATTTCATTTCCTAATCATTTTATTTCATTTCTCAGCTCCAGGTTGCTCAATGAAGTAGCTAATGAACGTTCGGTATATAAGAAGGTAACATTGTTCAGGTTTCCTTATCGTAGATGGTCAATTGTTCGACAAGTCGTTTCTTTCCTGGAAATATGCAGAGAATTAGGGAATTCACAAGCCTTATACCAAAAAGGCGTGGTAATTTTTAATATTTTTTTATTGTATTCATTTTTTTAATTTTGCATTTTAAATGTGTTATTTATTTTGTAGTATGATTTTTCAACCGTAGCAATCCAACTGCATTGGAAATGATTATTCAAGTAGCAGACGCTGGCCACACTGGAGCTGAGTATGTGCTTGCCATAGTGTCAATCTTCAATGATGGTGAAACAATGAGTGAAGGCTTAATGTTGATTGCCAACATGAAAAAACTGAGCGAGATGTAGTGAGAAGATGTCAAAATCATCTGCAAAATATTTTATGTGGAATGTATGTGTCAGGACCTCGTTTGTTGGGAGGAAGACCCATTTGTTGTACTGTTCATCAATATGAGTGTATCGGTCACATGATTGATTATCCCTAGAGACGACACCCAAGACATGCAATACAACGAAGATGATGTTCATTGGGATTTATGTAGGTGTGATATAAAACAAGATATCTAGTTAATTTTCTGCCTCATACGAGGGATTAATTAAATTGCCATATATGACAACATATGTAACGAACTTGCAAATTCATGGTGAAAAATATTGGCCTTCTTTGTTTTGTATATGTTATGACATATGTCAATTATGTGATAGATATTACAACATAACGTATCTCTGTCAACATATGTCAATTATGTGTTGGATATTACAACAGAATATTGCATATGTTGCAACATATGTCAATTATGTGATAGATATTACAACATAACGTATGTGTGTCAACATATGTCAATTATGTGTTGTATATTACAACAGAATATTGCATATGTTGCAACATATGTCAATTAAGTGATAGATAATACACCATAACGTATCTGTGTCAACATATGTCAACTATGTTTTAGATATTACAACAGAATATTTTAAATGTGGCAACATATGTCAATTACACATTTTAAAAACTAATTACGAATCTGTCCCAATATACTTTTAAATAATGATTGCGTGTAAGTGTTGTGTTGTCAACAATCAAATCTATAATTGCTGCCATCTCGAAACATGTTTAATAATTACAACTCTTCAGTTTTTACACTTTGTTGAAAAGTCATCTGTTGTAACTTTTCAAATTTGTTGGCATTTTATAAGAACACAACAGAAGGGAGGGATAAGTCAAAAGTTGTCTTCTCTTCGTATTCATTCTCAAAAATGGTTTCAACTAGGAAAAACTACATTGAATCCTTCCGAGTGAACTATTAATTCTCATCGTTGAAAGAAAATTGCTTCCTACTCCCTACAAGATTTAATGAGTGTTAAATTAAGTTCCAGGTTCCTCAAAGAAGTCGTTAATGAACGTTCTGTTAACAGAAGGTAACATTGGTCAACTTTCCCCCTGAACCTAGATGGACAATGAATTAACAAGCCATCTCTTTCATGAAAATTTGCATAGCATCGGAAAACTTAGAAGCCTTATACAGAAAAGGCATGGTAATTTTAATGTTTTTCATTTTTTTCACATTTTCATCAATGTAATTTTGTGTTCTTAATGTGTTCTTTATTTTATAGTTCGATATTTTCAATCATAATGATCCAACTGCATTGGGAATGGTTAAAAAAGCAGTAGAAGGAGGCCACCGTGGTGCAGAGTATGTGCTTTCCATAATTTCAATCTTTGAAGGCGGTATATCCATGAGAGAAGGCTTGCTGTGCATTGTCAATATGAAAAAAAACGTTCCAATAATAGTGAGAAGATGTCGACACCATTTGCTATACATTTAAATCAAATGTGGGTTCCAGAACCTAATATGTTGGGAGAAAGACCCATTTGTTGCACTGTGCATCAACCCCATCAAATCGCCCGCAGGAATGGGTGGCTCAGGGGAATCGACGATGAAGACGATATTCGTTGTGAATTGTGTAGTTGTGATTTAGAACTAGATTATCTAGTTAAATTTCTTCCTCATACGACTGTGTGAGATTAATTTAATCTGTGGCAACATATGCCATATGATGGAAATATTGCCTTTTTTGTCTTTTGTACTTATTTTCCAATTAAATATGTGGCAACATATGACATATGGTGAAAATGTTGCCTTTTTGTCTTTTGTACTTATTTTTGAATTATGATATAACATATGTACTTATTTTGTACTTATTTTTGAATTAAATCTGTGGCAACATTAAATACTTGCCTCTTCGTCTTTGAATTAAATCTGTGATAACATATACTTTTCACATTCTTCACAAGTGCCTCTTCGTCTTCAGAAGTGCCTCTTCGTATTCATAAGTGCCTCTTCGTATTTATTACATTAGAATTATATGATTATATATATAAGAAGAACACAACTTAGGTCTTTTCATATAATTATCTTCAAGATGGGAAGGCATAATAAGAAATCTTCAAAAATGACATTGAGGAAAAAACCTACATTGAATCCCTTCCGAGGGAACTAGTAACTGTTATCGTTGAAAGGGTTGCTTCCTACTCCCTCAAATATTTACTGAGCGTTAAATTAAGGTATGTATGTATTAAACAATTTTCGTTCTTTAATTCGATTTCCTAACCATTCGATTTGATTTTTTCAGTTCCAGGCTCCTAAATGAAGTCGCTAATGAACTTTCTGTATATCGGAAGGTAAATTTGCGCAGCATTCCAATGTTTATATGGCCGTCTTCATTTTATCTAAGATGCACTTCTTTCATGGAAAAGTGTAGCGAATCGGGGAATTTAGAATCCTTATACAGAGAAGGCGTGGTAATTTTAATGCTTTTCGTATGTATTCACATTTTTATCAATGTATTTTGCATTTTCAATGTGTTATTTTTTCATTAGTATGATTTTTTCAAGAGTAGCAATTCAAATGGATTGGAAATGCTTAAGCGAGCAGCAGACGGTGGCCACCTTTGTGTAGGATATGTGCATGCCATAATTTTAATCTTTAAAGGTGGTGAATCAATGAGAGAATGCACAAGTTCCATTGGCAACATGAGTATACCATCGTTCAGAAGATGTCGAGGCTATTTCCGACATAGTTTATATGTAATGTTCCCACCGGAACCTCACAAGATTGGAGAAAGAACAATTTGTTGCACTACTCATCGATTCTCTTACGTCCGATATGGTTGTGACTTATGTCATTGTGATTATGAATTAGATGAAGTAGTTCATTTTATGGGATACTTCCTAAATTAATAAAATTTGGTCCAACTTGATGTTTCGTTGATTAGTCCCTCCTAGATGTTTCATCTGTGACAACATATGCAGGTTCTGTTAGAAAAATTGTAACAGATACTGCATCTGTGTCAACATATATCTATAAAAATTGGATCTTTTGGGGGTTAATTCTATTAAATTGTAACCAATTCGATATGTAACACTAACATATAGTCCTACAACATGCCTGAGTATCAATTTATGGTCCAATGCAACAATCTTCATTCAATTCAATTCAATCAATTATATTTAGAAAGACTATCATCTCACTAGTTCATCATTCAATGACAAAGTAAATCCATATGATAGTTATATAACACCCTTGTAAATCGTTGTTCCAAATGTTATACCTCATTTTTATTGCTTAATTATGGTCTAAGTCACTAAAAGTTTGTCCAACTTTTCATTTTTTCATTCCTAAATTGATCAATTCGTCGATTAGTCCCTCCTAGATGTTTCATCTGTTATGAAGATTTTATTTGCAAAATTGCAACAGATACTGCATCTGTGGTAACATATAACTACAAAAATTGGGTCTTTTGGGGGTTAATTCAATTTAATTGTAACCCAATTCGATATGTAACACTAACATATAGTCCTACAACATGTCTAAGTATCAATTTATGGTCCAATGCAACAACATTCATTTGATTTGATCAATTATATTTAGAAAGACTATCATCCCACTAGTTCATAATACAATGACCAAGTAAATCCATATTATAGTTATATAACACCCTTGTATATTGTATTTTCAAATGGTATACCTTATTTTTATTGCATAATTATGGTCTAAACCACTAAAATTTGGTTCAACTTTTCATTTTTCCATTCCTAAATCGATCAATTCGTCGATTAGTCCCTCCTAGATGTTTCATCTATGACAATATAGACAGATTCTGTTGGCAAAATTGCAACAGATACTGCATCTGTGGCAACATATAACTATAAAAATTGGTTCTTTTGGGGGTTAATTCAATTAAATTGTAACCCAATTCGAATATGTATCACTAACATATAGTCCTACAACATGCCTAAGTATCAATTTATGGTCCAATGCAACAATCTTCATTCGATTCAATCAATTATATTTTGAAAGACTATCATCCCACTAGTTCATCATACAATGACCAAGTAAAACTATATGATAGTTATATAACACCCTTGTTAATCGTTGTTCCAAATGTTATATATTATTTTTATTGCTTAATTATGGTATAAATCACAAAAAATTTGTCCAACTTTTCATTATTCCATTCCTAAATCGATCAATTTGTCGATTAGTCCCTCCTAGATGTTTCATCTGTAACGACATAAGCAAATTTTGTTGGCAAAATTGCAACAGATACTGCATTTGTGGCAACATATAATTGTAAACGTGTAAGTACTTTTTAAAATTGACCCAATGATAGGTACAACCCATTCTGTTAAACTAAAACTAAAATTGGCCCAATCGACCAATTATTTCATTTCTAGAAGGATATATATATATATATATATATATATATATATATATATATATATATATATATATATATATATATATATATATATATATATATATATATATATAAATTAGGGCTTTCATTTTCATTTCAAAAATAGGGTTTTCAATTTTTTCATCCTTGCCGGTTTAATTTTGGCACTTTTTTTCTCTCTCCCTCTCTCTCCGCTACGACCTCTCGCTTCGCATGGATGTAATGATATTATTTGATTTTCATCAGTCATAATGATATGATATCAAATGAAATACTAAATCAAATTTGTGATGATGATAATGTTATCATGTTGGGTGTGAAAATCTATTGCAAACATAGAGACTTACTTTTAATGCAAACTTCATGGTTAAAGGACAATCCAGGTCGAAGATTTTGGTCTTGTCCACGCTATCGTGTATGTTCATTTCTACAGTCTTGGAGACTTCAGATCCACATCTCTTTATTTTTTTTTAAATTTAAATTTCTTTCTTTGTGGTGTGTATTTCAGGAGAATGCATGCAACTTCTCTAGATGGACGGATCGTGAAGATGTTGATATACAATCCAAGTTCGTTATTCTCAGATTGGCAAACAAAATTAAGGAGTTGGAAACTGTTGATGAAAGTCATATTAAAAGAAGTACCGAATGGGGGATGAAGGAGAAGAAGAAGACCAAATGTTGTAGCATGTGGAAGCTAATCTTGGTGTTTTTTCCCCCTTGTATTATTAAGCATTACCAAGAAGAATATTGTAGAGGATAGAAAATTCTTATGTAGTTGTGTACAACCATTAAAATTATCATAGCTGTGGAAATAAATAAACGTAGTCTTGCATTCTTGATCAAATGTTTGTTTGACACTTTGAGGCCAATGTTCGATCATTTGAGGCGTATGTTGCTACATATGCCTCAAATGTTGCTACATAGGGTCCTATAAAATAGCAATTGACCACAGATATGTCATTTGTTGCTACATATGAGTGATATGTTGCCATATATGTGTCATATGTTGCTACAGATGTGTGATAGGTTGACACATATGGGCATCTGTAGCAACATTTATGTCACATATTGCGATAGATGAATCATCTGTAGCAAAAGATGCCTCAAATTTTGCTACAGATGACTATATGAGGTGAATGTTGCTACATTTGAGGCATATGTTGCTACATATGAGACATATGTTGCTACAAATTCCTCAAATATTGCTACATACGAGTCCTATAAAATAGCTATTGACCACATATATGTCATTTGTTGCTACAGAAGGGTGATATGTTGCCACATATGTGCCATATGTTGTTACAGATGTTTGATTGGTTGACACATATGGGCATCTGTAGCAATACTAGTGTCACATGCTGCGACAGACAAATCATCTGTAGTAACAGATGCCTCAAATATTGCTATAGATGACCATATAAGGCGAATGTTGCTACATTTGAGGCGTATGTTGCTACATATGAGACATATATTGCTACAGATGCCTCAAATGTTGCTACATATGGGTCCTAAAAAATAGCAATTGACCACAGATATGTCATTTGTTGCTACAGATAGGTGATATGTTGTCATATATATGTCATATGTTGCTACAGATGTGTGATTGGTTGACACATATGGGCATCTGTAGCAACATTTGTGTCACGTATTGCGACAGACGAATCATCTGTAGCAACAAGTGCCTCAAATGTTGCTACATATGAGAACTATCCACGTTACATACTATGTATGTATTTGCTCTAAATATAAGATAAAATAAAATAACATAATTGATAAAATTAAACATTGTCTTTAATTACAAACACATTGTCAAGGCTTTAAGCTCCGAGATATTATCCCATAAGCCCAAACATATTGCATTCGTTCAACTAGATTGTCACACAACAGGGTTTTAGGAGGTTGAATATCTGTCCCGCTAATCAAATGCTCAATGAATGCAAGGGAATATGACCCGCACGCTGCTCCAGATTCATTTTTTACCATGGGATCCATTCGACCTCTAATTTCTCATGGTACGTTGAGAAACTTTTCTGGCAAATGTTCCATTATTCCACTCTGCTTCAACAATTTAGGCAGCAACTCGAAGACAGGTTGCATGTATGTCAAAAACTTGGCATGTTCCGTAAATATCAGCTGGCATTCAAAAACATTCATGCGACCCTCGTGCAAGAGAATCTCGAGAGTCACAAAATGGGTACTGTCTATGTTCATGACTGTCAAAATCCTTTTTGCATCAATCCAATCCATGCCTCCAGGATATGGCCTAATACTCCTGACATAGTCAATCATATCTTCATCCCATACAAAGTCATCTACTAACTGTTTAATGCTTCTGCCACCAACAGTTGTTGCCTCATCGCTTAGTTCATTATATCATTTTTGGAAGTTTGTATAGAAGTTGAGATCCAAGATTCTATCTCTGCGATCATAGTAATCCGAGTATGTCTCATGCCTCTAACGCATGAGGTTAAGGGTTTCGTCAATATACTGAAATAAAAAATAATATTAAAGAGTAAAGAAGAGTATTCATTGAAAAGATAAAATAAACGCGCATTATACTTCCCACAAAACTTTTATGCTCGTCCTGTAAAAACATGCATGTCGTATTCTATTTGAATATCCTTTGAACTCGTCAGACTCAACACTTTGGTTCTTTCCGCTACACTCACACACTTATTAATATTCAACTTTTTGTACTCCTTCACTACTTCTATTACGGCCCTTGGAATTTCTCCAAACATCTTCTTCTTCAAATTTTGTATTGCCTTGGCAAATGATTCTTTCCTCCTCTTGGCCTGTGGAGTATATAGATGCCGAAAATTATTTGATAGAATGCCCTTGACCTCCCTCTTGTTTTTAAATTCATTGACAGCTTGACTCAATGTTTGAAGATACATGATAGAATCTTCATCATATTTCTTGCAATTATCACAGAGAAAGCCACGACATCGTCTACAAGAGGTATCCCCTTGGTCTTGTCCAGCACCAGCACCAACACCAACACCAACACCATAAAAAACAACTAACTCATTAACAACTCTGTCTCTTTTGATGGTTGTTGCTCCAGCCAACTCCATTTTAACTTTATCCACGATAGGATCAAAAATGGTTCCAACCAACCCTAGAGTAATTAGATATGACATTTGCAATTCCTCTTCTGTTGGGGTAATCCATTGGTGCATAACCTAAAATTATAAAAATTAGTCACCAGTAAGAATATTTGGGTCATATGTTGCCACAGAAATGTCATTTGTTGCAATAGATGGGTGATATGTTGCCACATATGTGTCATATGTTGCTACAGATGTTTGATAGGTAGACACATATGGGCATTTGTAGCAACATTTGTGTCACATATTGAAACAGACGAATCATCTGTAGCAATATATGTGTCACATGTTGCCACAGATGAATCATCTGTATCAATATTTGTGTCACATGTTCCAACAGACGAATCATCTGTAGCAATATTTGTGTCACATATTGCAACAGATGAATCATCTGTAGCAACATAAGAGTCCTCTGTAGCAACGTAAGAGTGTAATATACTAATAATAACTTACTGCATCAAGAGGAGGGTTAATAAGATTTGAATATGCCCATCTTTGGTAGTTTTTGTTCTTGATCTCAACCATCTCAATATCCTTGGAGATGATCTCTGTTCTTCGGCAATTACTTGATGGGTCAAATAAGGAATGACTTCAAATGCCCAAGCATTTAAAAAAGGAAAACATGTCACTAATCAAACGTTGAATTACTTAATATAATATAAAAATATTAAGAACATTTAGTTTTACCATGAAAGCCCATGAAAAGATGAACAAGTTACTGGTCTTTTCTCCTAAAGGTTTCAACAAATATTTGAGAGTTAATTCAAAGCTCTCATGACCTCAAGGGTAGTTGTTGAAAGCTTCAATATCCTGACAGAAATTCACCCATTTAAATTGTATGTTGTTGTAAAGATCTTTCGGCAAAAGTATATTATGTGTAAACCAAAGTAAGCACAATGACTCCTTGTGCTTCCTTGGTGTATCCTCATGTTCCAACCACTTTACTAAGTTAGAATTTTTGTATGCTTTGCCAACAAGGGACATCAAGTGTTGCTCCTCAGTTGGCAGTGACTGTTGTCCTTCTGCTACTTGTTTTACTCCTTTCTTTCTTCTTCGTGGTTCTTTTTGACAATGTATTCAGGTACGAGCTCAAGAGGAGGATGACATTTTAACCCTGTAACTATGACAAACTCTCCTTTGCCAAAGAAAACTGGCATGCCACAATAATTAATTACAATCTCATCCTTCTTTTCAGGATTTTCAAAATGAACCTTCTTTTCAGAAGTTCATACACAATGGTCATTGGAAAATGTGGAGTTGTATCGATGGGTAAATCAAGAAAATGACCGAAACAACTATTTTTGAAAAAATCTTCCAACTGATTTCTCTTGAGGATATCCCTGAAGTTGTTGAAAGGTTTTCCCAGGACTGACCTAAAAATACTATCACCATTAGCATTAGGATGCAGAAGCACATGGAAAGTGTCTACATTGATGATTTTAATCCCATCATCACAAGTAGCATTGAAAACTTCATGAAGTTCTTGTTCTTCTTCATCAACTTCATTTATTTTTTCTTCTTGTGCCTCAACTACTTCTCTATTAACTGCTTCTATATTTTCCCCTTGTTCTTCCTCAACTTCATTTATTATTTCTTCTTGTGACTTAACTACTTCTCTATTAACTACTTCTATATCTTTCCCTTGTTCTTCCTCAACTTCTTTTTGTTTTTCCTCTTCTTCCTCCACTACTTCTCTATTAACTACTTCTATATCTTTCCCTTGTTCTTCGTCAACTTTTTTTTTGTTTTTCCTCTTCTTCCTCCACTACTTCCCTTTCTTTATATTCTTTTTGACAAAATTCTAGTTCTACTTGAGAAGAAGAAACTGCGTCAGATGCAAGATCTTCTAAAAGAGTGGTATTTTCATTCCTCTTCCTAGCAACTTTAGTCCTAGCCTTCTTCTGGATCTTTGTTGTGTCAGATGTATCAAGTTTTGTTTTGACATGAGACATTATATTTGTATCTGCAACCACAAAAATAAAATAATTGAATGTCACACATGAGATACAGATGAAGCTTTTTGAAATACACAACACAATACACAACAAAAAAACAAACCACAAAATCCTCCCTAAACACTATACAACGTACTACAATGAAGTTTCTTGAAATCAGAAATTATTTCAAAAAAGAACAACTACAGAACCAAAAAAGTGATAAAATCACTCAAAACACGTCAAACAAGTAAGCAGATAAGCACATGCATTTCAAACCCTAATTAAATATTACATGAGAAGATATATCAACGATAAACTAGAAATGATGAGGACAACAACGCCTTGCTATAGAAGAGGATCACAACAAATTACCACTAATGTTTTAGAAAATAACGCAAGAACAATTATTTGTGAAGGAAGGAATAATGGAGCAATAGAAAAGAAAACTGAAATTAGTAAAAACAAATAAAATTTGGAATATGAAACGACTTTTATAGAAGAGTGGAGAGAGAGGATAGGAGAGAGGGAAAATGAAGGGAGGATTATATTAAAACCGTTTAATTATTTTTTTTAAATTTTGACAATTCAAACTGTGACATATGTTGCCACATATATACTTTCTGTTGGGGCACATATGTTATATTTATAGTGTAATGTTGTCATATATTTCATTTCTGTGACATATCTTACCACATATCTCTTTTAGTGTTATATGTTGCGACATGCCGCTTTTTTGTTGGTATACATGGAGACAAGCGACGATTAATATTATCAGCAAAAATATTGAAATTAGTAAAAATAAATAAATTTTGGAATATGAAACTACTTTTATAGGAGAGAGGAGAGAGGGAAAATGAAGGGAGGATTATATTAAAACTGTTTAATTATTTTTTAAATTTTGACAATTCAAAGTGTGACATATGTTGCCACATATATACTTTCTGTTGGGGCACATATGTTATATATATAGTATAATATTGCACATATTTCATTTCTGTGATATATCTTACCACATATCTCTTTTCTGTGTTATATGTTGCCACATGACCCCTTTCTGTTGGTACACATGCAGACAAGCGACGATTAATATTATCAGTAAAAAAATTGAAATTAGTAAAAATAAATAAAATTTTGAATATGAAACTACTTTTATAGGAGAGAGGAGAGAGGGAAAATGAAGGGCGGATTATATTAAAACCGTTTAATTTTTTTTTTTTTAATTTTGACAATTCAAACTGTGATATATGTTGCCACATATATACTTTCTGTTGGGGCACATATGTTATATATATAGTATAATGTTGACACATATTTCATTTATGTGATATATCTTACCACATATCTCTTTTCTGTGTTATATGTTGCCACATGACCCCTTTCTATTGGTAAACATGCAGACAACCAACGATTAATATTATCAGCAAAAAAATTGAAATTCATAAAAATAAATAAAATTTTGAATATGAAACTACTTTTATAGGACAGAGGAGAGAGGGAAAATGAAGGGACGATTATATTAAAGCCGTTTAATTATTTTTTTTAATTTTGACAATTAAAACTGTGACATATGTTGACACATATATACGTTCTGTTGCATCACATACCACCTTTTCTGTGACATGTTATATAGCATAATGTTGCCACATATATCCTTTCTTTGACATATCTTACCACATATCACCTTTCTGTGAAATATGTTGCCACGTGTATCCTTTCTGTTTGTACACATGCAGATAATTATGTGGTGTTTTTAATAAAAGAAGTTATATATGTTGCCACAGACAACACCTTTGATCCTTTCCATCATAATTGACATTTTTTCCAACAAAATCGAAATAATCCTAAAAACCATTTATATTAACACTTCACCAATTGTTTTATACAACTTATCAACAAAAGGGTAATTCACAATGATATACATAACCACCTATCTAATCAATGGTTGTAAACACAACATTTTCATCGATCTTAGCTTTTTTAGGTCTATGCATCTTTGGGTCTTCATTGTTACTAACATAGCCATTTCGAGCCTTTATAATTCCATAATTCCATAGGAATGAAGCATATCTCAAGCGAAGGGTGTCAGCACTAATTCCACAAGATGGTACTTCTAATCCATCACTCAAAAACTCAGCGTATGCAGCAACAAAAAATCCACAATCTCTGCATGGTATATCATCAATCAAAAAATATAATAACATCACATTTCGATAGTCGTAAGACAAAAAAATATTGTGATACTTACAAACTACTGCTTTCTTGTTGGGAAATACCAGTAACATGTCTGACTTCGAATGTGTGAGATTTGTTCTTTCCTTGGTAACATTCAAGAACTGAACAGTTGGTTTGCTCTTTTTGTTAAAAAAATCCACTTAACTTAAGGTACTTTGGCAACATTCTAGACAACTTTTGAAGCTCGGAGGATAATTTTCTATTAGACCTAGTTGAGGACATGGAATCATACACTTTTATGCACCGTTCCTTCAATATGAAGACTACCAAGACCCAATGGAATTCCACATTACTATTTACTGGGACATAAACATCATCTGTCAAGTGCCAAGGCAGTCCACAAGGTATAGCAAAACCCTTTCATTATGTCAACGATTTTATCCTCATATTCACTAGCATTGCCATTGTATGCTTTGAAAAAACAACTAGTGGTGGTATATTGATATTTAGAATGAATCTGTTGCTTCGACTTCTTAAGCAATTAGTAAAATATGACATCCACATACTGCACATATGCATAAACAAGTGTATCAATTTAATTGTATATATTCATGTACTAAACAATACATAAAAGTGGGCATGGATTTACCTCATCATTCCAACACTTATTGGGTTGAGACATTACGTAGAACCAATCCTTATTCTTTGGAAATGCAACTACAAAATCAAGTTGGTCAAAATCAAGTTTTGAGCAATTGGCTAAGTAGTGATCGTCCTTGTCTCTTCTGCAATTGTGTAATCATTATAAATATTGATTTAGTGGACAACAAGAATAAATACTAATAATAGTTGAACGACCTTACTTTTTTGCATGATGCTTGTAAAGACCCTAGTTTATCCATTGCGAGAAGGATGACATTATTTCAGTTGAACCCTCGCCGTCAATGTTAAAACCTTCAAATGGATATTGTCGCTTCACATCACAAATTGCGACTTCGACTTTCTTCTCTTTCTTTTTCACTTTCGCTTTTTCTTTCTGCTTCTCCTTATTCTCTTTATACTTATCCTTCTTCTTATCATTCTCCTTCTCGTTCTCGTTCTCCTTCTCCTTCTCCTTCTCCTTCTCCTTATCCTTTGACTCCTTCTCCTTTTCCTCCTTTTCCTTCTTCTCCTTCTTCTTCTTTGCCTTCTTCTCCTTCTCTTTCTTCTCACTAATTGTACAAAGTGTTTGGGAAATAGATTTTTTCAAACTCCTACACTTCAGAGGCTGTGAATTCTTCTTGGATCTTTGGACATAAATATTATGAGACATTTCCTTAAAAATATCAGTGAGTATTTTAACACGACTAATAAAATAATCATGGTGCTGCTCACATTCTTCGCATAGACAATAAGAGCATTTGATGTTAGAAGATGATGCAAGACCAATAAAAGATTGTTTTGTTGTCATGGATGAAGCTTCTTGTATCATTTCATCTACAAGGCAGATTAAAAAGATTGAGAGTTTACATTCATTATAAAATAATATTAACATTATGTTGCCACAAATGGTTAGTCTATTGCCATAAATTAACATTATGTTGCCACATATGTATCTACTGTTGCCATAAATTAACATTATGTTGCCACATATGTATCTACTGTTGCCACACATGAAAATTCTATTGCCACATATATCTTATGTTGCCACAGGTGAATCATATGTTGACACAGATAAATCTTATATTGCCACAGGTGAATCTTATGTTGCCACAGATGAATCCTAAGTTGCCACAAATGAATCTTATGTTGCAATAGATAAATCCTAAGTTGCCACAGATGAATCTTATGTTGCCACAGATGAATCTTAAGTTGCCACAAATGAATCTTATGTTGCCACAAATGACCATTTTGTTGCCCTAACGCGTAAGTGAGATGTTACAATATATGATGAATGTTAGAATATGCACCAACATATCACTAAAATGTGGCAACATACGATACATCTTTTAAAAAATGAAATATATGTTGGACAACTCAACAAGACTATATTTCTAAAATCATATCAATAAAATGGTCACAAAAAGAACAAGAAAAGCAATAAAAAATCGACTTTTCACTGAAATATTAACAATACATATACATTTCCTCAAAGTTAGGGTTTTCTTGGGTTTTTTGGAGTTGGTTGATTGTCTTTCAAAAACAATAAATAATAGGCACCATACATCATTATTCAATTTTTACATCTATAGAACGTTTTATTGTTCATTAATCCAAGAAAAGAACTTCGAAAATTGTAAAATCTTTCAAAACAATAACTTACCCATTTTAAGACGAACACGATTTCGGTTCAAAAAGAGGAGAGAGTAACAACTGGAGATGAGGAGGAAAATAATGGAGATAGAGATAGTCGGAGAGAAAGATAGTGGAGGAGAGATAGTCGAATTTTCGGATTTCTAAGGAAAAAAAAGAAGAACAATCCCAAGAGAGAAGAGACAGAACGATGGGAGAAGAAAATGAAAAGATTTATAAAAGAATCAATTTAAATGATTTGAATTGAATTATAGAAGTTAAAAAATGAAGTGCTTTTTTGTATTTTATAAAAGATTAAAAAGTTTTAGAAATGTTAATGTGGTCCCATATTTACTTAATTACATTTTAAAGAGGATTTGACCGACTCTTGGTCAATCTGTCACCAAAAACAAAACCAAGAGTTATTTGACACCTTTCTCTTAATTTTCTCAAGAAACTCAGGAAACGTCAAGACAGCGGCGTCAGCAAGAGATTGCTCCTCACTCGCGTTAATTCCAACAGTGAGTTCATGCCTGGCGCGAGATTCTCGTTCCATTCTTTGTCCCATACGAATATCGCACAATCATTTCCACGATTCCAGCCGCTGCATCATCTTGCCCTGCGCGAGATCGTGCCACGTAGCGCTGTGAGGACTCTAAATCGATCCAAGACGTCGATTCTCCCTTTCTCTTTCAGAACGGAGTTGAAACCTCAGAAAAAGATGTTTAGCCTAAATGGAGAAAGTTTTCAGAGGTTTGAATTTCGAATTGGGTTTCTTCTCATCCGTTCCCCCCCCCTTCCACCCTTTTTTTTCTTTCATAACTCTAATAATTCCCTATATATATTCTTTTCGTCTTCATTGTTGGTAATAGGATTGGAAAATGGGGTAAAAAGGGAGAAGAATATAAGCATAATACAACAATATAAATTCATCAAAGATCTGTTGATTTTTTTTTTTTAGGTTAAAGATTTTCGATATCGAACTTCCATTTTAAAATATCCGTGTCCTTCTGTCGAAAGTTCTCATCGGAAGGGAGGAAGTCGGCCATCTCCAGCTCGTTTTTTGTCTCAGTTGTTGCCCCAAAAAAGGTAAAATTCCTTTTCTGATTTATACTCATTTTTTTGTGTGTTCGAAGTTGCTCGGTCCGTTTCTTTTCTTCTTTGCCTTCAGAGTTCTTTTTTTTCTTTGTAATCGATCGCTGATGTTGGATGGAGCACTGTTCATTTTTAGTTGAGTATGTTTTAGTCAGGGTGAACCATGAGGGGTGTCGTTCTGATTGTTGTTGTTTTATTTGCAAGTGTTAGCCGAAGTCATGAGATTAGTTAATATGAAATTTGAATGGTAGTACATCTTTTTCTCATCTGTATTGTTTTTCCAGTATTTCTTATTCGGAGAATATATATTGTATTTGTGTATGTGGTCGTTTGGATTGTAAATGGTATTTTAGGATTTTTATTCTTCGGATAGCTTGTTTGCATACCTGTTTGCGTCCAAACTTTGAAAAGAAAATTCTTGTCATTCGTCTTTTGGTTTATTTAACGCCCGATGTTTTCGATTTTAGACGGTAACCGAGAATATATTTTTATCCCTCACTTATTTATTTATTTAAAAAAATATGGCTCGGTTCGCTTTAGCGCATTTAGATAGTCTGAAATCTGGAAACCTTAGTTGTTATCTTAGTCAACCTTTCATCCATGTATTTATTTTGTGATCAAAGACGCTTTTACAATTTGTGATTTTTTATCGTGTCCAAGATGTAATTTCCTTTTCTTTCTTAAGTTAACAATGTGTTCTTAGCATCTCCCTATGTGTTCCGATAGTTGCTCATTATTTATCTCTATGTATCGTTCTTGAATGATTACTTGGTACCCTACTGTAAAGAGTTTATCTTGCCAAATCTCTACCTATTTTTGTTGGTTGTTTTCAGTTGCAAATAATGATTACTTTGCTGGCTTCTTTCTCTTTCATTCTTTTGCAAAATGTCCTCAAATAGGTACTGTTTTTGGCTTGGGTTAGTGTAGCATCGGTTAATTAGTCAAGGTTTTGGAGTTTGGAGATCCTTTCCTGTTAGTATGTTGTTTGCTAGTGAAAAAAAATTGCAGCAATTTTCCTTTGTTTTTAAAAACAAATAAAAAATTAGATAATAGTGGCTCTTCATACCATGATACATGTTCTTGATTTGTAGAATTTGTTACCCTTTTTATTTGTATATTCAGTTTCTTTTCCCACCGTGTTCTAGTGTATAAATTATTGTTTGAGCTATATTCCATTGATGTTATATTCGATTATTCATATGGTGATTTTAATGCTTTATTGTCCTTCTGTTTTTCATGTGAAATCTGTCAGAGTTCATCACGAAACTCCCCCATTCCCTCTTGAATTTAGAGAGAGTCATAGAGACTCACATATCATTCTATCGAGTCAGACGGCCACCAAATTTGACGTACAGGTCCCGAGGTTGAAGAATTTTAAACAGGCCGAGAATTTGAACATTTTGGGGCAAGAAGCCCAAGTTTATTTTCTGAATTTTGTATTTTGTCATTTTCAGGCCTAAGCCTTTGTTTCTTTGTCATTATTAGATTGTTAGAATTTAGGACAGGTACAAATCGAATGGGCCAAATGCCCAAAATGAAATGGGTCCAAATACCGGTCCAGGTGGACAAAAACCGGATTTGGGTCCAACTCTCTCTTTTCCTCTTTACTTTACTCCCTTTACTTACTTGTCGATATTTGTCGTTAGTCTTACGGTTGAAACATTCGAATCCCCACAACACGCCGTTATGTTTTAACTATTTAAATTAAATTGACTCTGAATAGACTTAAAAATAATAAATTTTGCAAGTTAAATATCTCACTTAGATAGTAGGTTGATTTTTCATTTTTTAAACAATTCTAAATAAATTTGAATTAAGTTAAAGTTGTTTTAAGCCAAACAAATTAGTTGCCAGATAATTGAAAGTAAGCAAGTATTTTAGGTGCCGTCAAACCCTTCCTAAAATATAACAAGAACCCCCGAACCCCTTTAAAGTTTTCAATAGATTTGCTGTTTAAGCCTTTTTGAAAACAAGGTTTTCTTGATTTTTCTTAAAAATTAAGTTGCGACTCTAAACAAGTCTTTAATAAATATATTTTCCGAAATAAAATAATAATTATACAAATACAAATCTTGCCCTACCCAGTTCTCTTTTGTCTCTCTCTCGCTTGTTTTTTACAAACACAAATTATACAAATATAATGTATAAGATGTGTTTATATAAAGCGATAGAGAGAGATTGGATATACAAATACAAATATTTTAAATCAATTCATTCGTATACAATTAGAAATTGTATGTAGATATATAAATGCAATCATTGATACATATATATAAATAGTAGTTATATACATATAATTATCTAAGTGATATAAATATATAATTCACCTCTCTCTATTCTCCGCTCTTTCTTGTTTTCAAGTCTTCTCCCTCTTCAATCTCTCTTATCACTCTCCTTGTCACAACCCAAAAAATGGATGTGATGACAATTGTCCTATCCCACCAAGACAAGTCAACCTAAAACTTAACAATTTTGATGAAGTGTGGAAATAAAATAACAATAAAAGTTAAATAGCAATTTTTAATGCGGATAACAAGTTAACTTAACTAAATTCCAAAAACATTGTTTTCGCTCAAGTAAAATAAAATCATAAATAGGAGTAAGAAGGTCTGCCAAGATGAAAAAGAACTACCTCAAAAATCTCCACAAGAAGCCTCAGAAAGAAGATAATAGAAAGTATCACAAAGATCTAGGCTTGTAACCTACAAAAAAGTACAAGCAAGGGGTGAGTACCAAACCATACGGTACTGAACAAGTAAACGTCTAAACACAAGCTAAGGGAATAGAATATGGGTACTACTTACACCCCAACCAAACCTCTACAACTACAAAATGCATGAAAACTAGTCCAACCTAATAGTTCACAATTTACATAGCAAATAATTCAGGCATGTCACTTCAACAATATAGATAAGCAACACATAAGATCAGGTTCACGAATCACAAATTCAACAAAAAGGCACTCACAAGTTCACAAATAATAAAGATATGCAATGCAATGAAATGCAATATAAAATATAGCGTTGCATGTCTGACCTAACGACAAACACCTAGTGTCTCACAGTTTAGGGCCCATGGGGACATATCTATCCATGCATCGGTCGTGATGTGTGAAATCCCTTGATAATAGAATTTGTTGCGGTGTGCGGCACGTCCCTCAATTATAGTATCAATCACGGTATGCAACACGGTCTTCAAAATTGTATATCCTCTTTAATTTCTTATTCTTCCTCAATTCACATAAAACTTGCCACGATCATGTCTTTAAACCAATGAAAATGACATGTTCACAAATAATGATGAGATGATCATTTACAAAACAATGCACAGTTCACAACAACACAATCGTGATACGACATCAACAATGAAACATTTCAAATCATTCTCAAACATCACACACCAATAATTAATCACATAGCCTTTTATTACCTTTTACATTATTAGAATTATTCAACATGTACAACTCAACCCATAACCAAGTCCCATTATTCCCCAAGACATGCTACAAAGAATACACAATTATATGCACTTAACAAGGGTTTAGTAATCCAATTGCCTCAATTAATCAATAATTCACTTAAGGAACTGAGTCTTCCATCAAGTTCATATGTTTCAAGCCCATGGTTAAGTCCCCAATTATATTTTCAAAATGTCATAAATTTAATGGTTCTTCATAATACACTACACTTAATATTTAATTACATATACAAATATATACAACTTAAATTGGAATATGGTATTAATAAGAAAAATCAAAGAAACAATGACGTCAATTGCAAACAATATCACGAGGACACCAAAATTTCACACCTCAAATTGATATACCTTATATTCCTAGCTATTAGTTCAATCACATGTTATCTAATCACAACCTAAGTTGATTGGCTAGCGCCCCACAACTGTGTGTGCGCGCACATCAATTAATGAAAGCATACGCAAAGCAATTAATGCAGGCATATGAGAAATTGAAAGCTTTAGTTGAATTTTCCTTACGTGAAGTAGTTCATCCTATTTTTTTCCGTGTTCACATCGTACGCATGTTAGTTTTCTGCTCCTCTTTATTTTATTTTCCAAATTAATCAGGTACTAAAAGTGAAAAATCTTATGGGCCAAATCATATAGGGTCTTAGTAAATTAAGGATTTGGGCCTTTAACCGCCAACTAAACAAATTATTTAATAAATATCCATCAATTACATAATCATAGTTATCGAATAGGTTAAATTTTCAAAAAAAATTCACCGATTGATCATAAATGACTCGGGGCAACTATCGAGATGGGTAAAAAAAGTAATTTCACAAAAAGTTACAAAAAAAAGAAGATCTTCCGAAGTATTACATTATCCACCACTAAGATCCATGTTTTTCCTAGAAAATAAAGTAAAATAAAGTACCTAAGCTTTGAAAAATTAAGGATATCTAGCACACATACAAGTCTTTGGCTCCCAAGTCACCTCTCTAATTAAGTGGTGCTTCAAGTGAAGGTAAGAAATCTCCTTGGTCCTAAGTCTTCAAACATGCCTATCCAATTTATTTATTTTCTCCTCCTCGAATGTCAAGTCCTTACCTAGCTCCACTGAATTTAGTGAAAGCACATGAAACTCATCGGGTAAATTCTTCCGAAGCATGGATACAATGAAAATAGTATGTACAACTGACAAACTAGGTGGCAAGGACAGGTTATAGGCAAACTCTCCCAGTCGGGTTAAAATCTGAAAAGGTCCAATGAATCTAGGTCTAAGTTGGCCCTTCTTCTTGAATCATATATATAGCACCCCAGATTCGAGAAAATAAAAACATCCAGGTTTTCAGAAGTTACAGTTTCCACTGACAGAGACTATCCACAGAGCGTCAGTCGACTTATGATCTTTCAATAAGCTACGTCAATGGGCCAATCGACATATAGTTTCAGATCCCAGATCTCAGCCATATGACATCAAACGAAGACGAACAGGACAGATTGTCAGTCGACTAACAGCTCATCAATTAGCTTAGTCGATAGGCCAACTAGACTTTTAGTTTTCTGACCCCTGATTTTGTCCCTCTAACATCCAAACAACGACTGACAGGACAGACTGACAAGACAGGCCGTCAGTCGACTTACCACCTGTCAGTCAACTCTTTCGATGGGCGAGTCGACTATTAGTTTAGGGGTACTATGTTTTTTCCTTATTATTTTATCCCTAAACTACTTTGTTTTTGTGAGTTTTCGCCTATTATTCTAGTCAAACCTAAACCGTTATTCACTAGAATTCACCAAGCTTAGATTGTAAAAGAGGAGAAAGAAGACGATAACTTTCTCCAAGAACGCAATAAGTTTTTTTTAGTTCCAAGCCCGATATTAAAAGATTTATCCACGAAATCTGTCACCAGGTATGTGGCATTTCACTAATGGGTTCTATTTATCCTCCAAGTCCCCATAATTCAATCAGATTTTTTATTCCTATATCTTGCTTAGATCTAGGGTTTCTAAAACCCTGGATATTGGTTGTGATTTAGATATCAGGGTATTCCTAATCATATTATCATGTTTTCTTAGAATCATTCCTTAGTTTTTCGTATAAAACTAAAAACCCTACTCGTGTAGCTTTTTTTGTTCATGAAATTAGACCACTGAAAACCCACACCATGTTGAGTCAATCTGGTCAATGGATAAGCAATTATAGAGAAACTCTCGATAAATGGCTTATAATAGCCTTCCCGTCCCACAAAACACTAAATATCAGTAGGAGAAATAGGTCGCGCACATCCTCTAACGGCCTCAATCTTGTCAAGATCTATTCTAATACCTTCTTCAGAAACCATGTGTCCCAAGAATGCAACCGAATTAAGCCAGAACTCTCACTTTGAGAACTTGGCATACAACTTCTCCTCTCTAAACTTCTGAAGTACAATCATCAAGTATATGGTCGAAACACCCCATTCATCAAATCCATGTCGCATGTGAGTTAGTTAACCCAAAGGATATCACTAGAAACTGATAACGTCCATACAAAGTCTGAAAAGTTATCTTAGGGATATATGATGTCATAATCTTAAATTAATGATACCAGACCTCAATGCTACGAATAGCTGATCAAATAAATCATCAATACGCTAAAGAGGATACTTATTCTTTACTATTACCTTGCTCAAATGTCTACAATCATTACACATCCTCATTTTCTCGACCTTCTTCTTCACAAACAACATAGGGGCACCCTAAGGTAAAACACAAGGGCGAATAAACCCCTTACTCAACAAATCCTGTATTTTATCCTTCAACTCTGCTGAGCCATACGGTAGGGAGGAAAAGAAATTATCTTAGTGCACGACTCAATACCCCATTCGGGGTACACTTGAAAGATTAGAAGGTAATACATAAAGAAACTCCTGGACCACAGGAACAAAATCCATGGAAGTAATTCAATACTACTGTCCCCAATAAAGTCTAAGTAAGACAAACACCCTCTTTCCACCAATCTACGAGCACGGATAAAGGAGATGGCCTTACTAGGATAAGAGACACTATCACCCTTCCACTCAATCCTCGAAACACTAGGCTTTCCTAAGGTCACAGTTTTAGTATTACAATCAAGAATAACATGATAAGGAGAAATTCAATTTGTACCCAAGATAACATCAAAGTTTACCATCCCCAGAATGATTAAGTGTATCCAAGTGCCATACCCCGCCAAATAAACAAGACATTATCGATACACTCGATCCAGCACTAAAGGCTCACCCACATGTGTAGAAACACGAATAGATGTGGTCATGCTTTAATATATCATATCGAATTCAACAACAAAATAGGAGACACATAAGAGAATGTAGACCCCATGCCAAATAATACAAATGCAAATCGATCGCATACTGGATGATATGTGTAATATCAATATTATAAGTCTCTACCTTAGGTTTCCTCAGGAAAACATAATTCTGTCCCCCTCTGCCAAATCCAACCTGGAGGATACCTCTATGCCCACTTTGTTAAGCTGTAGTACCACTACCAAAAGTTATACTGCCTCTAGCCGAATGAAATTTGCCTCAACCTCTACCTTGCAGTATCGATGATCTAGTATGAAATGAGGAATTAGGTGTGGGTCCTCCATGAGCCCTATGAAAAGTACTGTATCGCATCAGGTGATCATGATCTCCATAACAAAAGCAAAACCTCTAATCTAGGAAGTGCTATGCGGATCTTGAAAACCCACTACAATTGTCTCGCCATGTATGACACGCCCCAAGCCTAAACTCTGGGCGCTTTTGACACTTAAGAACCATCGTTGGTACCCAAGAGAACCCTTGGTATGGCTCATTAATCATCGGACGACTTATCCAGTAGAAGTAGAAATCTCAAAACAAACTCAACTCATAAGGATATCATAATTAAAAAATTTTAACTCAATATACTCAAATGAACATAAGTGCTCAACTCACATTCTTAAAATATCAACAAGAAAAATGAGAAAAAGAATCATCAACTACTACTGTCTATGAAGCCTCTAAAATAATGACATGGATGTTGGGAAAATACCCACAACATCCGAACAAAACTAGAAGTAAATGTAGAATCCTCCTAATACAAGGTGTCTAACCAAAGCAAATCTGGAACTGCAAGTGGTATCAACAGAGCACCTATTGATTACCTGAATACCTGTATCTGCATCATGAAAAAAAGCAGGATAAATGGCGTCATTACATTGAATGTATGAGCTTCTAAGGGGAGCTCTAAAACATAAACGTAATCTTGAATTGATAAAATGGAAGGACATACTCACCTCATCTCAACTCAACCCAACTCAAGTCAACTCAAATCAAGGGTACTCAACTCAATTCAATATAAGAGCAAAAATAAAGATACAATATAATGAAAGCTTTTAAAACAATAGATAATAACTCAATGTATGTGAAAATACACTAATAAACTCTTTACTCATACTTGGGAGATTCTCTAATTGAAAATCATCACTATGAGCTATGTGATGATAAAAAGTCTCCCCCACACTGCTAGAACTATCTTATAGCTTTTCGTAGTATATGAAATCTTCAACTAAGTGGATCCACTGAGCTATACTTAAAAGCAATAAGGAATTATCTAAAAGTATGACCATTTACACATGATGGTATACATCGTTTATGAGGACTTTGAGTTGTTTGAACTCGTCCCATATCTGTTCTCAATACTATATAAATAATATAACTCATGCTCAAATGTTTAAAAACATTTCGTCATCCTCAAACTTTGAGTTCTTACGCAAAAGATTCTCTTAAAAAAGATAATGCTTTAAAACTACTTATGAGCTCATTTGAAAACTAAAATTTCCTCTCGTTTTAAATGTAAAGCAATTTATACTTTGGAATACTTAGTCCTTCTATATTCATTTTGAAAACAAGAACTCAACTCTCCTCATCCTCAAACTCAATACTCAAGTTTTGAAACAAGTTTTAAAATAATGTAAAAGACTTCTCAAACTGACCCAAAGGACTCCCTCGAACTTTACTCTTAGCTCTATGTTGATTTTGAAATGGGAATTCAAAATTTGAAATGCATGATATGTATGATCTCTCGATGATTAATAAAGGTTTAAATTATTAGGATTAAGAAGCGAATTAAAGCTCGGCCTAAAGGAACAAGTGCGGAACAAGAACAAAGGAGAAAAGTGGCATGATGCTTCGGGCACCGGGGTGGCGCATTGTGCCAGGACTCCAATTACTGGGAGTCATTTTTAGTTCACAGCTGGTGCCCTAACCCAAGCTTGCTGGATCATCAGGGGCATGGTGCCCCTGACCTTTTCTAGAACATCCTAATGAAGTTTTCTTCTCGGATTTTCGCCTTAATTCACCTATAATCGATTGATTTCTTATAAAATTCCCTATATATTTAAACCCAACACAAGTAAATTAAAAGCTACTAAAATTTACTCAATAAATCCCTCAAATAAAAAACTTTGCCTCAAGAACTCATCTAACTCCATTTATAACGAACGAAAAAACCTAAAGAAAACTCATAAAGAACTCAATACATGAAATCTCATGGATGAATTCAATAAGGAAACTCATTATTGGTGTGAAGGTGAAGTAATCCATCAGTATAAAAACTTACATACATCAAAATAGTAAGTTCTTGACGATTTCTCCGAAATCTTGAACAACTTCTTGAAACGCCTCTTTTCTTCTTCTGAACTTCCACACATTTTTAGACTTGAGTAACAACTGATTTTAATCAGCTTTCACCCCTAATTAAAAGATAAAATGCTTAATACTAATGGGGTAAGTAAAATACCAAAATACCTCTCCTGAAAATAGATGAATTTCCTTAACTCGACAAGCTATTCTCAAATGGGCATATCTCCCTCCTTCGAATTCAGAATTCAATAAACCTAGCATCATTAGAAATAAGAGTTAATAGATTTTGACTTGAAACCTTTGATCCATCTAACTCATCCAGTGCTAAAAATTATGGTCGTTTGAAGCTGACCCAAAACTCACAATTGAAGACTAACTTGCACAATTCTCAATTCAAGTATTTCTAGTTGGCTCTTTATAATTGTAGCTCTTTCTAAGACCAGGTGTTACAATGTAGGTCGATGTTGTGAAATGTATGAGCCTGGACCCCCTCTATAAGATCCCAGAGGTATCTTACCACCCTTGGATGTCAGTCCCTTCACCAATCTACGGATCCTCTCCATCTTGTCTTGAATATGGGCCAAAGCATGGATAGACAACTGTATATAAGTTAGCCTACCTCAGATTCTCAAACCTCAAACGACTCTCATATCTAACTATCTAAGGGATGAAGTGGTCATGGAAGGCCCATGAAATATCTTCCAAGTCACTGGATGTAACGACCAGATCCCATCGGTATAGAAAAGCCAACATGGCTTTTTCGTAGTATTTGGATTTTCAAGACCTAGTCCAAATTTGGATGAAATCATAGTCTTAAAGGTGAGGGAAATCTGGTAACAATCGGGTAAGTTAATTATGATTTTGATTACATGAGTCGTTATATAACTCAATAAGTAATCCATATGACTTTACAAAATTGAATTCGGGTGAGTAGAATTCCCAGAATCGATCTTAGCGTGAAGGGTATTTTCTGAGCGTCATTGGTTAGAGGTGTGTTGTGAAATAGGGGTCTTGGAATTATTAAAATAGCTCACTTCTTCATGCAAGCCTATTTGGCACTGTGTTTTGTTGATTCGGTGGGGCCACTCTAGCGGGTGGAGCGTCTCTATAGCGGGCTAGACGCAACTTTAGGTCCTAAATAAACCCCTAAATGACCTTATTCTGCACTTTTTTATTTTTCGAGCTAAGGAAAGGAGCCTTGGCGACTCTCAATAGTTTTCCACCATTCTTGAGGCTAAAGGTAAGCTTTTCACTCCCTCAAATAAATGTTTTGATTAGTACAACATACTAGAATGGGTAATTATCAATGGCGGAGGGTTTTGATCAAAATTTTATGATGCAAACAACCCTATTTTGGATACTTGGGATCATGGATTTGATCTAGGGTTCATAGAATTGTTAGTACTTCGGGTAATTAGTGATTGTTTATTGATTCCCGTATTATATTGATTATTTGTAGACCATGAACAAGCGGAACGAATTTTGAATGGGAAGGATCAAGTTTCTTAGGGTTTCAATATTGTTTTGAGGTAGGTGATGGTTGTGATTCTATGATTGTGTAATGTATGTTTGTTCTTGCTTCATTATTATACATCTATGTATATGAATGTTATATTATTGATCAAAATTGTTGTAAATGCGATGGATGAACTATGATGTCCATGAATTCATGACTTAAATGTATGATCTTGAGGATATACTTGCGATTGTGATTGTGGTTTGTTAAATTGGTCGGTTGCCATATTGTGGCATAACTAACATGGATCTCTTTCCACGTTTTGGTATATTTATGGGATCAGTTTCCACGTTTCAGCATGAACATTGGATTGGGTACCACGTTCCGTTATGCTAAACCTTTGGATTCCATGAGAGGACCAATGATTTCACATAATTGTGTAGTTTGGGAAATGTGAAATGCATTGTTTTTATTAATTTGGATAATATTATATATTTTCTATATATTCATGTGATTATAATTTTGTATGAATTACTTATGTTATACTTAGTAGGATAGCCGCGTGATCCTACTAGTACACCGTGACTGTGTAATGATATTGCACTTGCTCTTTCTTTGTTGAGTACATGGCATGTTGAAGTGGATATTGAGAGACCTCACTTAGAAGATCAATGATCATTGTTCAAATTCAAGGGTGAGTCAATTTTTCTGGGCTGCCATGAGTTCTCCTTTCCTCTATGTCCATATTTTAGACTAGACTTTTCTAGTAGTTGATTAGTTCATTAGTTTGGGGTTGTATCCTTTCTTGTTTAAATGTGGTTCATTGTTAGTTATTTTTTGTACATTGACTTTAAGGTTCTATATAGTAATTTTGCATTGTTTCGTTGTTAGATATTCTGTTGAAGTTTATGGGAACTTCAGTTTTAGCTATTATTTCTGCTTTCATATACTTAAATGCCTTAGATTTTGGATTAGTTGCTTGGTTTGAATTGTAGTAATGATTCTCCCATTAGTGGGTGCCAATCACGATTGTCTGGGTCGTGACACTGAAGGAGATCCAATTGGCAAAGACCCCAAATAAACTCTCCACCACTCTCTCGCTGGCCCACGAAGCAAGAGTATAGAACCACCTTTAGCAACTCTCTGAATGTAGTCATAAC
Organism: Solanum sitiens; assembly: GCA_016801875.1. Classification (NCBI taxonomy): domain Eukaryota; kingdom Viridiplantae; phylum Streptophyta; class Magnoliopsida; order Solanales; family Solanaceae; genus Solanum; species Solanum sitiens. The sequence continues at coordinate 331,716 of JABWTJ010000593.1, forward strand.
TCCTGAGCATCCTCTCTGTTTCAACCTTGAAACTCAGGTGGTCCATCTTTTAGATTTTTTCATACATGCGTTGCTTATCCTCTGTCAGCATAACCGATGGCGCAACTTGACCCTCAAATGCTGGTGCAAGATCGTTTGCAACCATGGGATCCAGTAGTGGCTGCCCTACCATGCCCTGAATAACTAGTCGCACACCCAACCTGAGAAAATCTTTTAAGCACATTCAATACCCTTAGTAAAGTATCGTGAAGCAAAGGTGTGGATATGGGCTTTGGAGGAACCTGGTTATCTTAGTCATAAATTTAATGCTCTACCACGACCCCTCACAAGTGCTGCCTCACGGGTTGTCACGACCGGGGAGCACCCCCTAGAAGCAACATGGCGTACTTGACCTCTCGGAGGTCTTATACAAGCTCATAGTCATCATTCATCGCATTGTTATAGGTAAATTTAGCGAAAAATTTAAAACTTTTCATAGCACATCATATGCTATAAACATCACTTCATATATATATATATAATATAAGTCATAATACATAGTTAAGGACTCTAAGTCTCTTTTGAAAACTTAGACTCAACATAAATAGAGTAGAATAGGGACACGACCCTTCACAACATAAAATATTAACTAAGCTATTACATAAATTTAAGAAGGACTCGACATAAGAAATCCTTGAATCATAAGGACCCCTTTTATTGAGCTTGGGAAACATTTATCAAGCCCTTCACTTTAGGCACATCCTTTAAGCATCCATTACCTACACTTTGTGTAAAAATGTATATAAGAATGGTGTTAGTACAAGAATGCACTAAGTATGGCAACCAGACGAAAACATGCATTTAAAAGGGGACATATTACTTTAAACCACACATCATGTTTTTATTTTGTAAAACTTCGTAAAAGCTTTGATATAATAAGCACAACATAGCTCATACACTTCACATAAGAATGGACACTATTCATAACATCACATAAAGCCTCGTTATTCATTGAAAGCACATTTATCAAATTCATAATATTATCTTGTCTTTTACCGTAAGTCTTTAACCCCCAAGTAACACTTGGTGCAATGTATGAATAGTGCCCCATTCCACTACCCACACTCAAGCATCACCTTAAGGTCACCAAGGTGAACATTCACACAACTTTCATTTATTTAAGCATAGGCATTCATAGAAACGTAACATATCCTAAGATACCTACTTCACATATGAACCAACATGTTCCATGAACCACATATAAGAATCACTTTAAGACCACATGCAAATAAACACTATCAATAACATCATAATAGGCAATAGTCAACAATAGCATACTTGGACTTTACTTAATATAGACATCATAAGACGTTACTCATAATCCCAATATAAGCCTACTAGTGCAATGTACATGTGAAGTCCCATAACCTCACACATACTTAGTAAACTCATAAGGAGACCACAAGCCTATCATTTACTTCATACATAAACATCACAAGTATAGTCAACTACATACATAAGTAGGACCTTCAAACTATGACAAGTAAGACCAACATCATGCATATTCAAGGTGAAACCTTCATTATATAGTCAATAAGGCCAACCTAATGTATCTAAAATAGGATCTCATCATACAGACACAATATGACTCATACTATGTATATTAATATACAATTAGGTCAATACCATAATGTCATGCATATAAGACATATACATATTCATATACCTATATAACACCTTCCTAGAACTCCCTTCAAGAGCTACTTGTGAAATGCATAGGTGAAGTCCCATACCCCCACCTACACTAAGCAAGTTCCCTTAGGTTATCCTAGTTAGGGTCCTAGCTTTACTTCCATTATCCATTTTACTTTAGGGAAACTATAGCCTTAAGTGACACTAAGACCATGGGTGCTAAACATGGAATTTGGTGTTGTAGAGCCTTACACCGACGGAAGGTGCTCTACCTAGCCAAGGTAGAACATTAACGCATGTTAGAATGTTAGGTGATATCGCTTGCTAGATCTTATGGGGCAAGCTTAGTTAATGGAGATTGGAGGTATATGTGGAAACCCTCTTTATGCCTATTGAGGCATTGTAGTTATCCATCTCATGAGGACTATGGTGAACAAGCCTTCCCACATTGGTAAGGGGCACCCCTCATCTAAGTTCACTCGGTGCTAAGCTAAGTTCCCTTTATTGAACATCCTTATTAAAATTAATTTATAAAATTAGGCTTTAGGAGATTGACTCCCCATATGCTTAGCTCATAGGTCATAGATGAGAGTTCATCAATCTAAATCATGTGATAAACCCTTTCACATGGACATAGCATATTTAAGCACTATCTAGTTTAGGATACTCTTGGGAACACCTTCCAAGATCCCCTCTATTGACTAGATCATCAAACGTGTATGTGTGTACATACATGTGAGGAAACCTTACACATAACACCTTTAGACCACATATATTCACACATTACTTTATTTATGCATAAAATACATGTTCATCACTTAACCATACATTTATATTCCTAAACAAAGATAACCACCTAGGAAATATCCTATCAAGGAACATATATGAAATGCATGGACAAGGTCCCATACCCTCATCCATACTAGTACACCTATCAAGTCATCTTAGTTTAAGAGTTAGAATACATACTTCTTTGACATATACTTTACATGCATAGTAGTCGACATTAGTGCATATGAGAATATCCTTTCATTAGACACCATGATCCCGCACTACTTGTAAGTATACATGAGGTGTGAGTGTGTCTACATTGGTCAACATGATCATATAATGGGAAAAATCCTAACATTTAGGCAGCCATCTTACAAAGGTCACAACACACATTCAAGTCCCTTAAACAACAGACAACTCACATATAGAGTAATAGGAACAATAGACCACACACCAAACATCAAAACATAGGAGACAAGACATCTTCATTACTTGAATCTAAGACTCCTAATCATGCTTAAGACCACACATTCATGTAGAGGTTCATAGGCATGGATAATACTACATAAGAGTGTTCAAACATCAACATATAGACCATACCTAGCCCTAATATAGTCATTTAAACGTATAGGAAATATCATCAATATAACCTAGATAAGAACTAGCACTGAAGACTAGGCATAATACTTCACATTGTGTGATCATCATAACCACAATTTCAAGATACAATTGCCTTCAAAGCCATGATCAACACATATAAGGATTGACAATGAGGTAAACACGGCCACCAAAAGTGGACCATACCACACAATGCCATACAAGGCCAAGCATCTAGCAATTCTATAGAAAAGAAGAGAGAATAGGGCCAACTTACAATTCCTCCAAGCTTTGATCATCATTACTGAATTCCCATAATTCAACATCAATACATGTATAAAATATTAGCTAAAGGTACCAGTACATAAATGAAATAATACTTCAAACATCATGGTTTCAAGATCACATTAGGTACAATATTTCATCAAGTCTATAGAAAGTAGAGGAATATAGATCAATTTGCCCAATCCCTATAACTTGATCATCATTGATCACTCATCAACAATTCATATTCAATTCACATTATTAATACTAGTAATAGGCAATTCAACATAATTGAAACATAATTTTATCAACATAGGGTCACGATCACAAGACCCACATCATAGGCCAATTTGAGAAATTAGGAGGATCATGGGTTCTTCATGAAATGGGATTGAATTTCATCTTAAAATCAGTAATTAATCATGTATTCATCATTAGAATTCTTTGAAATCAATTTGATAAAGAACCCATGGCTAGATTGAAAGATAACAAATTTGATCATAAATTCTCTTTAAAAACCCTTTGAAGGAACTCCTTAGAAGAATGGATAACTAAGGATGAAGGATTACCATACCTTTCTACATGAGAAGCCCACAAGAAATTGAATAAGAAACCATGAAAATCCAGCCCATAGCTTGAACCTTGAGTTTTTCCCTCCAATGGAGGTTTGAGAAAATTTGGAAGAGAAGAGAGATTTGGGATTTTGTTTTCTTATTGGGTGTTGGGGTTTTTTCTTGGGAAAGGGGTTAAATAAGTCCAAAAAAACAGTTTATAACCGTGCCCCTATGTTACCAAAACACCAATATACTTATTGGGACTTTTAGACATGTCAAACTTGACTTAAAAATAACACAACCGGATTTGGAAAGTGGTTGCGCGTCGCGGAGGCCGCTTCTGATTCTGCCCCAAATAATTTTTGAGGCAGTGGGCCTCGTGTAGGGTGCACGACGCAGAGGCATACTCAGTGCCAGGCGAGCGACGCGAGGCTGGTTCCTCAATCTTGCTGCTGCACGTTGCCTTGGGCAGCCTCCTTGTCCAACGTTTTGGTCCCCCTTGGGGGCCCTTAGGGTGGTCCTCGGGGAGTCGTACCCAAACGTTTTGACCCTTAACATGTTTATTAATATGCTAGGGTCACCTATACTGTTTTTGGACATCAAAGAACACATAAAACTGGGCAAACATACAAGGACACACTAGCACGTCTAAAGACCAACTTTCGAACGTGTTGGACGTTCTTGGACGTTTGACCTTCAAATGACTTAAAATCAAGTATAAATACTATAAAACACTTAATCAACATATTTTAAACCCTTTTAGACACATGTGAGTCTCTAAGCACCTTAGTTTATTTTTGGGGTCTTACAATGTCCCCCACTTGGGAACATTCGTCCTCGAATGACACTTTGGACATTTTAAACACTTCAAGGACTCAATGAACCATAGAGCAGCTCACAATATTCAAAACATCATCACATAAAAGTAAATGCACCAAACTGACAAGGAACACCAACTTTAAACCATATTAGCACTCAATCCAACACAAGCAAGCAAAACCTTTATTCACTCACTTTCAAAATGCATCAAACACATAGGCTCTTGTCATGTTCATAGGAGAAACATCCTTATCCTAATCATAACATGGTCATTAAATTTCAGTTCTTTAGGAGCTCATTATGCAACAACCTTTAAGTCACACATAAGTGAGTTCAACATCTCTCAACAAGCACACAAGCAACTCACACTTCAATGCATATAGACTTGAGTCAAGTAGATCAACAAGGATCCTTATCTTCTAGACATAATGCCATGAAGGCCATACTACACCTTACCATTCTTAGTGAAGTTTAAGGAGGAATGTCCTTCTCCTCAACACACTTACATTTCTCATTACTTCATGCACAAGCAATGCACCGAGGTCAATTCATTTTAAATGAGAAATTCTCGACTTTTAACCAAAGCATGCTCATATTTCCTTCCTAGTGATTAAAAAATGGCAAGTCACACCACACACATCAACAAAATAGGAAGTCACTTATGAAAATTTTAATTTCTAGCATGACAATTCATGCAATTTATAGGCACGCGTCAATTGCATTAGTTAAACATACTGTCACTTTTCAAGAGTGAGCCGACATTAACACTTCCCAAGTCATAAAAGTCACACATTTTTCAAGAGACTCATCATTTTTTATTTTAAGGAGACTCAATTTCTCATTGATAGCTTCGAACGCCACACATTAAGACTGACTTCAAACATGCTCCTTACCTTATCTCATGAAGTTACATACACAACAATCATATCAAGAAGCACAATCAACATGAGAAAACATAAATTTGATGAAAAATCCTTTTTCATACAATTTAGAATCTTCAAAACATGCTTAACATAGTGTCAACTAAGACATACATAACATATGAAGAACATGCAACTCATACTTTTATGCAAGACTTCTATCATGAACAAGTTTCTAGGAACTCTTTGGTCTCAAGCTCAAGTAAGAATAGAAGGACAAGATAGAGATATCTATAACCTTTCTACTCCCATCACCATCCCCCACTTAGGGTAAACCCACTTAACAGCAACTTAACTCAACCTTAAGAGAATCTTAGCTTACCAAACTTAGCAACTAAGCACATCACCCAACTCTCGGGATCAAGGCTTAAGCAAACCCTTTATCAATATCACCCAAAAGTGATCTTCAACATAAAGAAGCTCAAAGGAACTCAAAATAGGAACATCAAGGGGATTCTAGACATTACCATCTAGGCACCTTATCCCCCACTTATGGTAAGCCTAATCACTTCATGCCCCTAAACACCAAGGTCAAGGAAAGTCAAAACCAACCTATATACTCCCTACACAAGAAGATTCAACATCATTGAGGGCCCTCAATCCTAATCTCACATCAAGGAGTCTACTAACTCAATCATGAAGGGATAATACCTCAAACATCTTCCTTCCTCTAAGCTCAACACCTAAAGGAAATCCATCACATTCAAGTTAGGTCATACTATTGAACAACACAACGTCTCAGCTATACCATAAACACCAAGGGTCATGAAAACCTTAGGGAAAATAGAGGAAACTTAGCCATCAGTGCCTCTTTCTTTTCTTTCAAACACTAGGGTAAGGTAACTTCTAGGTCATTTCAACCCATATCATCATCTTGGGAGGAAATTTTCAACTAAACACACCTAGGTACAACCTAAGCACTTCTTCAATTGGTTATATTTAAGATCAATTCATAAAAGTCAACTAACCACTTCTAGATAGGTCAACATCAATTATCTCCTCCTCTTTAAGGTTTAATGGATACATACTACCCTCTAAGACAAACTTAGGGTAAATCATAATTCCAACCTATGGAACAAAACCCTTTTTTTCCCCCTTTTTCCCACTCTTAGAATATGTTTATAAGGGAACTAATTGACTAATCATAAGGGTTCTCCGATCAACTAGCATATTCCACAATCACCTTACAAGGTAAGCACACTACCTTCACTTCTTGGATTAAGCCTATACAAAAGACTCCAATTCATACACAACAACTCATAAAGCATTACACATGAAAGGCAACATTTAAATCATTACACATATATATAGGAAACATGCATCTTTAGCTATTTATCACTTTTTTTTCAAAGCATTTCAAGCCTAAACCATAGCATTACAATATCATCATACAAAACTATATAGCAACTTGTCATTCCAAAGAGGAACTCAATTTAACAATCACAACCCTTAACAAGATATAACCATACCATAACCATATCATGATATAAATCCTCATACAACATGTCATTTCACGTAAATCACATATATAGACAAAAGTGGCATCACATCAACATATAATCAAAGATTCACCTTTACACATACTCATCAATCCAAAAACTAAAATAATCTTCAAAACTCACCTTTTCTCCCTCAAGATTGAGATATCATCTCATCCAAGAAATCACATCTAAAAGACCATCGGACAAGAAAACATAAGACAGAGATCTTATAGAGTTAAGTTCTATGGCACGCCATGAGAATAGTGAAAAAGGGAAACTCTATCGTTGTATAGCCTCTCTCTCATGAATGTGTCGCGATTCATCACCAATGAACGAGACTCAACTAGACTTGGCAATATGAGACTTTGGACCCTAAAATAACTTTTATAGCATCATGCTCTGATACCATGTTTGTCACGATCGGAGAGTACCCCTAGAAGTAGCATGGTGTACTTGACGTCTTCGAGGTCTTATACATGCCCATAGTCATCATTCATCACATTGTCATAGGTAAATTTTGCGGAAAATTTAAAACTTTTCATAGCACATCATACGCTAGAAACATCACTTTATATATATATAATATAAGTCATAATACATAGTTAAGGACTCTAAGCCTCTTTTGCCAACTTAGACTCAATGTCAATAGAGTAGAATAAGGACGAGACCCTTCACAACATAAAATATTAACTAAGGTATTACATAAATTTAAGAATGACTTGACATAAGAAATACTTGAATCATAAGGAACCCTTTTCTTAAGCTTGGGAAACATCTATCAAGACCTTCACTTTAGAGACATACTTTAAGCATCCGTAACCTACACTTTGTGTAAAAAGGTTGAGAAGAATGGTGTTAGCACAAGAATGCACTAAGTATGGCAACCATGAAAAAAAATGCATTTAAAAGGGGAAATTTTATTTTGAAACCATTCATTATGCTTTTTTGTAAAACTTCGTAAAAGCTCTGATATAATAAGTACAACATAGCTCATACACTTCATATAAGAATGGAAACTATTCATAACATCACATAAAGCCATATTATTCATTGAAAGCACATTTATCATATTCATAATATTATCTTGTATTTTACCTTAAATCTTTAACCCCCAAGTAACCCTCTAATAACAGTTGGTGCAATGTATGAAAGTGTCGCATTCCACTACCCACACTCAAGCATCACCTTAAGGTCACTAAGGTTAACATTCACACAACTTTCATTTATTTAAACATAGGCATTCATAGAAACGTAACATATCCTAAGACACCTACTTCACATATGAACCAACATGTTCCATGAACCACATATAAGACTCACTTCAAGACCACATGCAAATCAACACTACCAATAACATCATAATAGGCAATAGTCAACAATAGCATATTTGGACTTTACATCATATAGACATCATAAGACCTTACTCATAATCCCAATATAAGCCTACTAGTGAAATGTACATGTGAAGTCCCATAACCTCACACATACTTAGTAAGCTCATAAGGAGACCACAAGCCTATCATTTACTTCATACGTCAACATCACAAATACAGTCAACTACATATATAAGTAGGACCTTCATCCTACGACAAGTTACACCAACATCGTGCATATTCAAGGTGAGACCTTCATCATATAGTCAATAAGGCCAACCTAATGTATCCAAAGTAGGACCTCATCATATAGACACAATATGACTCATACTCTGCATATTAACATACAATTAGGTCAATACAATAACTTCATGCATATAAGACATATACACATTCATATACCTATATAACATCTTCCTAGAACTCCCTTCAAGAGCTACTTGTGCAATGCATAGGTGAAGTCCTATACCCCACCTACACTAAGCAATTTCCCTTACGTTATCCTAGTTAGGGTCCTAGCTTTACTTCCATTGTCCATTTTACTTTAGGGAACTATAACTTTAACCGACACTAAGACCATGGGTGCTAAACATGGAATTTGGTGTTTTAGAGCCTTACACCAATGGAAGGTGCTCTAACTAGCCAAGGTAGAACATCAACACATGCTAGCATGTTAAGTGATATCACTTGCAAGATCGTATGGGGCAAGAATAGTTTATGGAACTTGGAGGTATATGTGGAAACCCTCTTTATGCCTGTTGAGGTACTGTAGTTATCCACCTCATGAGGACTATGGTGAACAATCCTTCCCACATTGGGAAGGGTCACCCCTCATCTAAGTTCACTCGGTGTTAAGCTAAGTTCCCTTTGTTGAAAAGCCTTATTAAAATTACTTTATAAAATTAGGTTTTAAGAGATTTACTCCTCATATGCTTAGCTCATAGGTCATAGATGAGAGTTCATCAACCTAAATCATGTGAGAAACCCTTTCACATGGACATAGCATATTCAAGCACCATCTAGTTTAGGATACTCTTGGGAACACCTTCCCAGAGCCCCTCTATTGACTAGATCATCAAACATGTGTATGTGTACATACATGTGAGCAAACCTTTCACATAACACATTTAGACCCCAAATATTCATTCATGCATATAAGACATGTTCATCACTTAACCATACTTTTATATTCATAAACGTAGATAACCACCTAAGAATTATCCTATCAAGGCACATATGTGCAATGCATGGACAAGGTCCCATACCCTCATCCATACTAGTACACCTATCAAGTCATCCTAGTTTAAGAGTTAGAATACATACTTCTTAGACATACTTTACATGCATAGTAGTAGACATGAGTGCATATTAGAATATCCTTTCATTAGACACCATAATCCTACACTACTTGTAGTATGCATGAGGTGTGAGTGTGTACATTGTTCAACATGATCATATAATGGTAACAATCCTAACATTGAGGCAGCCACCTTATGAAGGTCACAACAAACATTCAAGTCCCTTAAACCATAGACAACTCACATATAGAGTAACATGAACTATATACCACACACCAAACATCATAGCATAGGAGACAAGACATCTTCATTGCTTGAATCTAAGAACAAGCTTCTAGGAACTCTTTGGTCTCAAGCTCAAGTAAGAATAGAAGGACAAGATAGAGATATCTATAACCTTGCTACTCCCATCACCATCCCCCACTTAGGGTAAACCCACTTAAGAGCAACTTAACTCAACCTTAAGAGAATCTTAGCTTACCAACCTTAGCAACTAAGCACATCACCCTACTCTCGGGATCAAGGCTTAAGAAACCCTTTATCATTATCACCCAAAAGTGATCTTCAACATAAAGAAGCTCAAAATAACTCAAAATAGGAACATCAACGGCATTCTAGACATTACCATCTAGGCACCTTATCCCCCACTTGGGGTAAGCCTAATCACTTCATTCCCCTAAACACCAAGTCAAGGAAAGTCAAAACCAACCTATATACTCCCTACACAAGAAGATTCAACATCATTGAGGGCCCTCAATCCTAATCTCACATCAAGGAGTCTACTAACTCAATCATGAAGGGATAATACCTCAAACATCTTCTTTCCTCTAAGCTCAACACCTAAAGGAAATCCATCACATTCAAGTTAGGTCATACTACTCAACAATACAAGGTCTCAGCTATACCATAAACACCAAGGGTCATGAAAACCTTAGGGAAAATAGAGGAAACTTAGCCATTAATGCCTCTTTCTTTTCTTTCAACACTAGGGTAAGGTAACTTCTAGGTCATTTCAAACCATTTCATCACCTTGGGAGGAAACTTCCAACCAAAAACAACTAGGTACAACCTAAGCACTTCTTCAATTGGTTATATTTATGATCAATTCTTAAAAGTCAACTAACCATTTCTAGGTAGGTCAACATGAATTATCTCCTCCTCTTTAAGATTTAAGGGATACATACTACCCTCTAAGACAAACTTAGGGCAAATCATAATTCCAACCTATGGAACAAAACCCTTTTTCTTCCCCTTTTTCCCACTCTTAGAATATGTTTATAAGGGAACTAATTGACTAATCATAAGAGTTCTCCCATTAACTAGCATATTCCACAATCAGCTTACAAGGTAAGCACACTACCTTCACTTCTTGGATTAAGCCTATACAAAAGACCCCAATCCATACAAAGCAACTCATAAAGCATTACACATGAAAGGCAACATTTAAATCATTACAGATGTATATAGGCAACATGCATCTTTAGCTATTTATCACATTTTTTTCAAAGTATTTCAAGCCTAAACCATAGAATTACATTATCATCATACAAAACCATATAGCAACTTGTCATTCCAAAGAGGAACTCAATTTAACAATCACAACCCTTAACAAGCTATAACCATAGCATAACCATATCATGACATAAATCCTCATACAACATGTCATTTCACATAAATCACACATATAGACAAAAATGGCATCACATCAACATATAATATAAGATTCACCTTCACACATACTCATCAATCCATAAACCAAAATAATCTTCAAAACTCACCTTTTCTCCCTCAAGTATTGGAATATCATCTCATCTAAGAAATCACATCTAAAATACCATCGGACAAGAAAACGTCAGACAAAGATCATATAGAGTTAAGTTCTATGGCACGCCAAGAGAATAGTGAAGAAGGGAAACTCTATTGTCTGATAGCCTCTCTCTCATGAATGTGTCGCGATTCACCACCAATGAACAAGACTCTACTAGACCTGGCAATATGAGACTTTGGACCCTAAAATAACTTTTATAACCTCATGCTCTGATACCATGTTTGTCACAACTGGGGAGCACCCCTAGAAGCAACATGGCATACTTGACCTGTCGGAGGTCTTATACAAGCCCATAGTCATCATTCATCACATTGTCATAGGTAAATTTAGCGGAAAATTTAAAATTTTTCATAGCACATCATATGCTAGAAACATCACTTTATATATATATATATATATATATATATATATATATATATATATATATATATATATATATATAAGTCATAATACATAGTTAAGGACTCTTAGCCTCTTTTGCCAACTTAGACTCAATGCCAATAGAGTATAATAAGGACGAGACCATTCACAACATAAAATATTAACTAAGGTATAACTTTAAGAATGACTTGACAAAAGAAATCCTTGAATCATAGGGAACCCTTTTCTTGAGCTTGGGAAACATCTATCAAGCCCTTTACTTTAGAGACATCCTTTAAGCATCCATAACCTACACTTCATGTAAAAAGGTAGAGAAGAATGTTGTTAGTACAAGAATGCACTAAGTATGGCGACCATGCAAAAAAATGCATTTAAAAGGGGTAATTTTACTTTGAAACCATATATCATGCTTTTTTTGTAAAACTTCGTAAAACCTTTGATATAATAAGCACAACATAGCTCATACACTTCACATAAGAATGGAAACTATTCATAACATCACATAAAGCCACATTATTCATTTAAAGCACATTTATCATATTCATAATATTATCTTGTCTTTTACCTTAAATCTTTAACCCCCAAGTAACCCTCTAGTAACAGTTGGTGCAATGTATGAATAGTGTCTTATTCCACTACCAACACTCAAGCATCACCTTAAGGTCACTAAGGTTAACATTCACACAACCTTCATTTATTTAAACATAGGCATTCATACAAACGTAACATATCCTCAGACACCTACTTCACATATGACCCAACATGTTCCTTGAACCACATATAAGACTCACTTCAAGACCAAATGCAAATCAACACTACCAATAACATCATAATAGGCAATAGTCAACAATAGCATATTTGGACTTTCCTTCATATAAAAATCATAAGACCTTACTCATAATCCCATTATAAGCCTACTAGTAAAATGTACATGTGAAGTCCCATAACCTCACACATACTTAGTAAACTCATAAGGAGACCACAAGCCTATAATTTACTTCATACGTCAACATCACAAGTATAGTCAACTACATATATAAGTAGGACCTTCATCCTATGACAAGTTACACCAACATCATGCATATTCTAGGTGAGACCTTAATCATATAGTCAATAAGGCCAACCTAATGTATCTAAAGTAGGATCTCATCATATAGACACAATATGACTCATACTATGCATATTAACATACAATTAGGTCAATACCATAATGTCATGCATATAAGACATATACATATTCATATACCTATATAACATCTTCCTAGAACTCCTTTAAAGAGCTACTTGTGCAATGCATAGGTAAAGTCTCATACCCCACCTACACTAAGCAACTTCCCTTACGTTATCCTAGTTAGGGTCCTAACTTTACTTCCATTGTCCATTTTACTTTAGGGAGCTATAGACTTAACTGACACTAAGACCATGGGTGCTAAACATGGAATTTGGTGTTGTAGAACCTTACACCAATGGAAGGTGCTCTAACTAGCCAAGGTAGAACATTAATACAGCTAGCATATTAGGTGATATCACTTGCTAGATCATATGGGGCAAGCATAGTTTATGGAACTTGGAGGTATATGTGGAAACTTTCTTTATGACTATTGAGGCATTGTTGTTATCCACCTCGTGAGGACTATGGTGAACAATCCTTCCCACTTTGGGAAGGGTCACCCCTCATCTAAGTTCACTCGGTGCTTAGCTAAGTTCCCTTTATTGAAAAGCCTTATTAAAATTACTTTATAAAATTAGGTTTTAAGAGATTTACTCCCCATATGCTTAGCTCATAGGTCATAGATGAGAGTTGATCAACCTAAATCATGTGAGAAACCCTTTCACATGGACATAGCATATTCAAGCACCATCTAGTTTAGGATACTCTTGGGAACACCTTCCCAGAGCCCCTCTATTGACTAGATCATCAAACATGTGTATGTGTATATATATGTGAGCAAACCTTTCACATAACACCTTTAGACCACACATATTCATACTTTACTTTATTCATGCATATAAGACATGTTCATCACTTAACCATACATTCATATTCATAAACGAAGATAACCACCTAGGAACTATCCTATCAAGGCACACATGTGCAATGCATGGACAAGGTCTCATACCCTCATCCATAGTAGTACACCTATAAAGTCATCCTAGTTTAAGAGTTACAATACATACTTCTTAGACATACTTTACATGCATAGTAGTAGACATTAGTGCATATTAGAATATCCTTTCATTAGACACCATGCTCCTACACTACTTGTAGTATGCATGAGGTGTGAGTGTGTGTACATTGGTCAACATGATCATATAATGGCAACAATCCTAACATTGAGGCAGCCACCTTACGAAGGTCACAACACAAATTCAAGTCCCTTAAACGATAAACAACTCACATATGGAGTAACAGGAAATATAGACCACACACCAAGCATCATAACATAGGAGATAAGAGATCTTCATTGGTTGAATCAAATAAAAAGATTCTAGGAACTCTTTAGTCTCAAACTCAAGTAAGAATAGAAGGACAAGATAGAGATATCTATAACCTTACTACTCCCATCACCATCCCCCACTTAGGGTAAACCCACTTAAGAGCAACTTAACTCAACCTTAAGAGAATCTTAGCTTACCAACCTTAGCAACTAAGCACATCACCCTACTCTCGGGATCAAGGCTTAAGCAAACCCTTTATCAATATCACCCAAAAGGGATATTCAACATAAACAAGCTCAAATGAACTCAAAATAGGAACATCAAGGGCATTCTACACATTACCATCTAGGCACATTATCCCCCACTTGGGGTAAGCCTAATCACTTCATGCCCCTAAACACCAAGTCAAGAAAAGTCAAAACCAACCTATATACTCCCTACACAAGAAGATTCAACATGTTTGAGGGTCCTCACTCCTAATCTCACATAAAGGAGTCTACTAACTCAATCATCAAGGGATAATTCCTCAAACATCTTCTTTCCTCTAAGCTCAACACCTAAAGGAAATCCATCACATTCAAGTTAGGTCATACTACTCAACAACACAAGGTCTCAGCTATACCATAAACACCAAGGGTCAAGAAAACCTTAGGGGAAATAGAGGAAACTTAGCCAAGTAGGACCTTCATCCTACGATAAGTTACACCAAAATCATGCATATTCAAGGTGAGGCCTTCATCATATAGTCAATAAGGCCAACCTAATGTATCTAAAGTAGGACCTCATCATATAGACACAATAGGACTCATACTATGCATATTAACATACAATTAGGTCAATACCATAATGTCATGCATATAAGACATATACATATTCATATAGCTATATAACATCTTCCTAGAACTCCCTTCAAGAGCTACTTGTACAATGCATAGGTAAAGCCTCATACCCCACCTACACTAAGCAACTTCCCTTACGTTATCCTAGTTAGGGTCCTAACTTTACTTCCATTGTCTATTTTACTTTAGGGAGCTATAGACTTAACCGACACTAAGACCATGGGTGCTAAACATGGAATTTGGTGTTGTAGAACCTTACACCAATGGAAGGTGCTCTAACTAGCCAAGGTAGAACATTAATACAGCTAGCATATTAGGTGATATCACTTGCTAGATCATATGGGGCAAGCATAGTTTATGGAACTTGGAGGTATATGTGGAAACTTTCTTTATGCCTATTGAGGCATTGTAGTTATCCACCTCGTGAGGACTATGGTGAACAATCCTTCCCACATTGGGAAGGGTCACCCCTCATCTAAGTTCACTCGGTGCTTAGCTAAGTTCCCTTTATTGAATAGCCTTATTAAAATTACTTTATAAAATTAGGTTTTAAGAGATTTACTCCCCATATGCTTAGCTCATAGGTCATAGATGAGAGTTCATCAACCTAAATCATGTGAGAAACCCTTTAACATGGACATAGCATATTCAAGCACCATCTAGTTTAGGATACTCTTGGGAACACCTTGCAAGAGACCCTCTATTGACTAGATCATCAAACATGTGTGTGTACATACATGTGAGAAAACCTTTCACATAACACCTTTACGTTGCTTGCTACTCTCATATGTATCTAGTATCCCAAATACATATAAATTCACACTATATAAATACAAATACATGCATCTAGTGTGTATCTAATATGATTCTCCTGCATTTGTGATACCAATTTATCAGATTTTGATGCGTCTAGACACACATGCATCTGATTATCATGAGCTCAAAATTAGGTGTAGTTAGTTATAAATATACTATACCCAAGTGGATTCACATGTATTTGAATACATAACAAATCTCGTTCACCACTCTCCTTTGTATATAGTATCCTAGATACATCTGAATCACACTAGATATGTCTAGATAAATCTATCTAGTGTGATGTACGCATATTTGCAATACATAACTATGTCGCTTGCCTCCTTCCACATATCTCGTTTGTCTCCCTATGTTAGTGTATCTGGTAGTAAAAATATGTGTTTATAAGTGTAACTTCCTTAAAATATATGTGTGTGTGTGAGAGAGAGTGAATGTCTATTAATGTGTCTTTTCCCTTTTCTAATGTAAAACTAAAACATATTTAGTTGATTGGAAAGAGGGTTACGAACGACTTCGTATCCACAACTCTAATTTGTTTCTTAAAAGAGTACGTTCTCTTTATTTCTAAGTTATATTTGACATATACATATTGATACATTTTCTTAGTTGAATAATGTATGGAGATAATTTTTCATATGATCACTCAATTTTGAATGACTTAATTAGGAAGTTATTCAACTTTGAGTTTTTCACTTAGCAAGTCACTCAATTTTCTTTTTTAAAATCAAACGTCACTCAACTATAAATATTTCACTTAGAAAGTCACTCAACTATTGGAATTTTATGAAGGTGTCAAAATGATCCCAAATACAGTTAATCAACCCAACTTGCACAAAATCTTATGTGTTGGGCTCAAGATAATTTGAATTGGACTCAATCTCAACTCATTAAAGTCTTAACCCATTTTAAATGAATCTTCAATTGAACCCAATTTAATCTCAAATTTAAACATGTTTTTAGACTGTTTATTTGCATTAGTGTAATGTATAATATGTTAAAATTATTGAAATTAAGCGGGTTATGACTCAATTCAATTTTTAACTCATTGGAGCCCAACCACATTTGAACTCAAAGTGAATTTGGGCGGGTCATAACCCAACTCAATTTCTATTTTACCCTTTTTAGTATCTCTAGTTTTGACTCAGCACGCCCATTTGACACCCCTAGTATTTCAATTAAAAAATCGCTCAAGTATTGGTATTTTACTGTAGAAGTTACACAATTTTATCGTAGAAATCTTATTTTTATTTTAAACTAATCTTTTTGATCAACAAAAAAATATCTAATTTAATTGTCTTACTGACCCGCTTCAATTATTTGTATGAAAAACGTATCTTAGCAATGAACAAAAAAAATCTTTTCCCAATCTAGCAATTGCCTTACTGGAATTAAATATGTTGAAAAATGATCCAAACAAAAAGGAGGTTGGAATTGATCAAAGGTAATTAATAATTAATGGAAGGAACACACAATTGAATCTTTTATTACTTTTTTCTTTAAAAAATGTTTAAAAATAAAATTGTATTTTAACACAATTTAATTAAATAATTAAGTTATCATATTATTAGTTTTTTAAAAAAAAGTTAGTTTATTTATGTTGAAGACTTTGTAAATGAAATATCAATTGTTGAGTAACTTTTAAGTGAAATATCAATAGTTGAGTGACTTCTGTGTGATAACCAAAGTTGAACGACTTTCTAAGTCAACTATCCAAAATTGAGTAATTTTTTAAGTGAACTAGGTGTGCTTCTCCTAAAAATGGCTTCTAAATGCTCAAAATGTGTCTAAAAAAGGTGAGGCTCCATGTATTGCTCCCCTAAGTCCCTATAGAGAGTTCCATAAAGGTATTGCAAAAAAAAGGCGATTGGAAGCCATATCACAAAAATATCCATGGGTTAGCACACGAAAAAAATGAGAAAATCAGATAATATCTCCCAAATGCCCAAAATGTGTCCAAAATGGTGAGGTTTCACATACTGCTTCCAACTCCCTACGGAGGGTTCCATGAAGATTTTGCAAGAAAGTTCGATTGGAAGCCATATCATCAAAATATTCATGGGCCAACACACATGAAAAATAGAGAAAATTGCCTAATTACTACAAAATTGCTCGTAAATTCCCAAAATTTGTCTAAGAAATGGTGAAACTTCACCTTACTCCCCCAATTCCTTACGGAGCGTTCATCAGACTTAGTATCTTTTCATGGGGTGGTCCGGTGTTGTTCGTGAAAAAGAACTACGCTATGTGCATTGACTATCGTCAGTTAAACAAAGTCACAGGGTATCTAGTTAAGGAATCTGAGTGGATTCTCATAAAATAGAGGCAGTGAAACAATGGCCCAAATCCACCTCTAAAACAGATATCAACATATTCTTGGGTTTGACAGGTTATTACATGAGATATTTTGATGTATTTTCATCTATATCTTCCCCATTGATCAAGTTGACTCAGGAAAAGGTCAAGTTTCAGTAGATGAGTGTAACAAAGCTTCTCAGAACTGAAGACTAGGTCGTGTGTCGGTAAGGTTATAGTGTATGCTTCTAGACAACTTAAGGTCTATGAGAAGAACTACCGAACTCATGACCTCGAGCTTGCAGCATTAGTATTTTCCCTAGAGATTTGGAGACTTACTTTTACGGTGTTTCACGTGGATGTGTTCACACACCATAACAACCTCCAAATGTGTTAACTCAGAAAGAGTTGAATCTTCGTCATCAAAGGTGTCTTGAATTCCTAAAAGATTATGACATGGCTGTGCTTTACTATCCTTGTAAAGTCAATGTAATAATGGATTCTCTCAAACATACTATATATGGGTTGTGTAGCACATATTCAGAAAGAACTAGCTAAAGATGTTCACCTTCTTGCTCGCTTGGGAGATTGCCTTACGAATGTATCAGGTGATGGTGTGATAGCTTACAATGTGTTAGAAACTTCATTGGTAGTGGAGGTTAAATAAAAATAAGATAGTGATCCTATAGTGCTTTTGTTGAAAGGTGAAGTTCATCAACAGAAAGTTGAGGTTATCTCCCAAGGGGAAATGGTGTGCTTCGTTAGCAGGGTCGCTTATGTGTTCCTAGTATGGCTGAGTTAAATATGGCTGAGTTAAGGCAGCGGGTACTTACTAAAGCTCATAACTCTAGCTATTCCATTTATCTAGGTTTCACTTAGATGTACCGTGATCTACGGGATGTCTTTTAAAGGAGCCATAAAGATGGACATAGAAGATTTTGTGGTTGAGTGTTCTAAACTATCAACCAGTTAAAGTAGAACATCATAAACCAATAGGTATGACGTGGGAAGTGATAAACCTGGACTAAATTATGGGCTTATCTCGTACTCGCAGATAGCATGACTTCATTTGGGTGATATTAGATAGAGTTACTAAGTCTACTCAGTTCTTGGACATCAATACTATAGAGACAGAGAATAGGACTACGCCAAACTCTATAAGATAGCCAGGTGGCATGGATTTCCCTTGTCTATCGTTTCAGATAGAGGTCCTCATTTTACCTCTAATTTCTAAAAATTGTTATAGAAAGGTCTTGGTATTCAGGTAAATCCCAGTACAGCATTCCATCCATAGATGGATGGTCGGGCAGAGCATACGATTCACACCTTAGAGGACATGTTAAGATCTTTCATGATCAGTTTCAAGGATAATTGGAATAATCACCCACCTCTCATAGAATTTTACTATAAAAATAACTTACATTCTAGTATTCAGATGGCCCCGTATAAGGCGCATTATGGGAGTAGAGGTAGATCTCTAGTTTGTTGGTTCGAAAGAGCTGAAGCAACTTTGATTGGGACAATTTGGTTCATGGGGCTATGGAAAAGGTTCAACTCATGATATATAGACTAAATACATCCCAGAGTCTTCAGAAGTCCTATGCATATGTAAGGAGAAGGGACTTAGAGTTTGATATCGATGATTGTGTATTCCTAAAAGTGTCACCTAGGAAGGGGGTGATGAGATTTGGCATGAAAGGGAAGCTTACTCTGAGATATATAGGTCTTTATAGAATCCTGTAAAGGGTTTGTTATGTGACTTACGAATTAGAGTTTACAGCAGAACTAGCAGCAGTTTATCCAGTCTTCACATCTCCATGTTAAAGAAGTGTGTGAGTGATCCAGCATGGACAGTACCATTTGAGAGTTTGGCCGTGAAGTATAGTCTCACTTATGAAGATGTGCCAGTTGAGAATCTTTACCGCCAAGTTCATAGGTTGAGAAATAAAGAAGTCGCTTCAGTGAAGGTTTTGTGGAGGATTTTGTGCGTAGAGGGAGATACTTGGGAAGCAGGAGCAGCCATGAAGGTCAAGTATCTTCACCTCTTTCCTTTCGATTCTGTTTCAGTTTCAATAAATAGTTCCTCTCCAGTTTATTAGTTTACTCTTGCAAAAATTCAGTCTTAGTATCTTGTTTCTTCAGCTGTTCTTGCATTTCAACTTATTTGGATGTTCTTGGAGCTCACATAAGTTAAAATATCAGCTGCTAGTACTTAGTGGTAGGGAATGCAACTCCTTCCCTCCATACTCACCTAGTTAAGACTTCATTCGAGGATGAATGATCCCAAGGGGGAGATATTGTAACACCTTAGAAAAACAGACTTGGATTTTTCAACAAAAGTAGGTTAACTATTGAAAGGTCCACGGGTCGTGACCAGGACCATGGTCCATCACCCTCATCGTGTTTCACACCCTCCCAGGAGTAGTGTACCATAGAACCCTTCACGGGACGTCAATACTCACACGAGTCGTGAGAAGGTTCGTGGAGGTGAGACATAGCCACCAGTGCTTAGTCTTCAGACCATGGATCCTACCACGAGCCGTGGTCTTGATGATGGATAATAGATGGGCCCACCATCTTGCTGTAGACCCCAGTTCCAAATGAAGAACCACAGTGTCCTTCACAGTACGTGGTCCTTCACATGGTATGTGAAGTGGACTGTAGAGAGAGGTTCCCTAAAGAAATAGACCCTGCCCAAGAACCACGACCCACTTCACAGGTCGTGGTCCCTTTGATGGTCCTTCAGTAGCGTCGTGGTTGGCTTCCGCCAGATTTTAAGTTGGGCTCGTTTTGGTATGTTTCCCTGTGTGTTGGATGTTTTAAAAAATATCCTTTAATACCTAAAAACGTTTTTATACTCAATTTAAGCATAGTATTCTAGTCAGGACTTACCCTTATCGATTCATTCTCCAAAAGATGCATTTAAATTAAAGCAAGAAAGAGGAGAAAGAGTCGACCAACCCCTCAAGAACAAATCAAGAGATGTTACTTATTTCAGCCTAGGAAATCAAAGGATTTCTCTGTGTATTTTATCACCAAGTATGTGAGATTTCACTAGTGGATTCTTTCCATCCACTAGGTCTCTATAATTCAATCAAATTCTTGATTTTCTATATCTTATTTAGACTACATGGTTTCCAAAACCATAGATATTGGTTTTCATTTAGCTTTTATAGTGTTCTTAATCGAATTATCATGTTTTTGTGGAAACATTGCTTAGCTCTTTGTATAAAACTCAGAACCCTAGTTGTGTAGATTCTCTTAGTTCATGAATTTCACTTTTGAGGCCAGTAAAACAAATAAACATGCCATAGATTTTGAATTTTCCGTTGTCACTATCTAAATGTTGCATTCTCCGTTAGCATGTCGCAACAGTCAATTATCCAGTACTTCAAGCATGTTGTGTCATACACATTTCCAGTTGAGAGTAGGCTTAGCACCGAGATGGACTAGGGTTCAGTGTACCCTCATAGTCCTAGAACTACATGCCCCTTGGGTTTCTAAGTCCCCTCTGTTAGGCTTCAGATTTAGTGATCACGCCATTCATCCCTTTATACCCCTAGCATGGTATATTAGGTCCTCTCGATAGGGTGTATACATCGAACAGTCATGCCTTTATACCCCTGGCAAGGTATATTGGGTCCTCTCGATGGTGCGTATACATCGGACTCCACGTTTAGGTCACGTGATTTTATATCGGTTAATAGTAGCTCCCACAGTCAGACTGAAGTTCATTTGACAGGTTTCAGTTTATACTTCAATATTCATTCTCAGGTTGTTATGTTCATAATCAGCACTTGGTCATATCATTCATTTCACTTTATATCCGTTGTATTTTGGCATTTTCATTCTATTCAGATTATATCATTGGTCAAGCATACTTTGTTTAGCTTATATATCTTGTTTGACTATTATCATGCATGCTCAGTACATTTCAAGTACTAACGCATACTCTGTGCTACATCCTTTCATGATGTAAGTTCAGGTACTCAACAGTCAGATCATGCATAGATCAGTTCTCGATCCGTATTCAGCAGCTTCAGTGGTGAGTCCTCATACTTCAAGGACAATAGACATGTTTTTCATATTCAGTCTTTAATTTTACTTTTCAGTTTTGCTAGAGTTAACTGGGGGCATGTCCCGTCAACTCTAGTCAGTAGAGGCTTTTCAGACATAGTATTAGATTCAGTTTTAGCTTTTGAGTGATTGTTCAGTATCACAAAACTCTTAGAAGTTTATATATATTCATATTAGTATTTGGTATTTCCCATCTTTCCGTTATCTCATGATTTAGTTTCCGCATTCGTTTATGTTTTCATAAATATGTTCAGTATGCTCATGATATGTCAGCTTCAGGGTTAGATTGGGGTCACTCGTGATCCTACGTCCCATGTTTTACGCCCCATGTTTACGTCAAGGGGATAGCCTTGGAGAGACATTTATATTAAAATAGAAGTATTATATATGTCACGAATGTATTATCAAGTTAACAAGATCTTCTAACTTCAAAATAGATTATTTTAAAATGTTATGAGTTGTCTTTTTACCAAAAAAGAAACTCACAACAAATGTAAAAATATGTGAATATATATGAATCATTTAAAATTTATCATTTACAAAATAAATTTGATATTCAGCAATATGAAATAAAATTTTCATTTTGTCCCGACATTATTTAAACTCCTATTCACTTATGCAAGTATAAAATTTATTAGAAATTCAGCTATTGCACATCAATTCTTTAGTTATAACAATTTATATTCTCTTAGTTGTTACTAATTTTCGCAAACGTTATTCACACTCTTTTACATTCTTTATTTATAATATTATAAATTCTCATAGTTAGTACATTACTTATTTCTATCACTTATCTTTCTTTATATTAACTTTTGACCAATAATTTTTATATTATTATATCGCCCCTACATATGTGTTAACACAGTGTTGTTATTTTTCCTTGTACGAATCATGCTTGGTTGAATAAATTGAAAATTATTTAAAAGTATATGAACTATATATTTGTTGGGTGTAAGATTAACATGTGATTATATATATGGTTCTATAGATAGAATATATTCTTTAATTTTAACTTTTAGTTTTCCGATAAAAAAAAAAAGAAACCCTTAACTATGGTCAGTCAATAATTATCTTTGATTTATGTACAGTCAATCAGGAAGCCAAATATGAGAGTCAACAATAAGAACGTCATCTATTATGGTATAACTTATAAAATAAAAATTACTATACAAAAAATAGTTCTCAAACCTAAAGTGTAATTGTTCTCTTCACATATTAATATGACATTTAAATAATTTAACATGAAATACACATATGGTAAGATGACAAGAAAAATATACAAGAAATATCTTATATAAGGTAATATTAGTGAGATACGCCTAATTACATGATTGAACCTCATCAAATTGAAATAAATATATACATTATTGCATTTAACTAATAAAATTTTTCATTGATCATCTACATAAATTCGCGTAAATTATATATATATATATATATATATATATATATATATATATATATATATATATATATATATATATATATATATATATGTGTGTGTGTGTGTGTGTGTGTGTGTGTGTGTGTGTGTGTGTGTGTGAGTAGTTGGTTCCACATCAGGCCTGTTGATGGTTACAACTATAAGCTAGTGTTTGTTCTTGACATAAAATTCCACAACATTGGCACCGTCAGACAAAAATGATATAATCATTTGGTTCTCTTACAGAACCCAATGGTGTTTAACTTTGAACTGCATCCCCACTATATAAAAGCCCAAGATATATATATATATATATATATGCCTCGATTTGATCTCTAATAAAATTATGACAACGTAATGTATTGAGATATGCTAACTCATCGTGTGCTATAGTATAAGGTCGAAACTATGCTAGAATGCAGTAAAAGAAATAGAAAGAACAATAAAGACAAGGAGTTTTTACATGGAAACCTCCTTTCTCAAGGGTGTAAAACCACGATCTATACTCAAAGGATTTTCAATTGTCTTCACTAATATCAAGCAACAAGTGAATACATACTTCAAATATACAACATGATATTAAATTCTTAATATCAATACAAGTAATAACTTTATTACTCAACCGATCCAAAACAATGTGTAATATCTCGTAAGTCATAATAGCCAAGATATAAGCTAAGAAATAAAAACTTATTACTTTTGGAAAGAAAAGGGAAATTCTAGAAAATTTCCTATGTTTAAAAAGTAAGTTTTGGTCATTTTCAAATGGACATACCTTCTAGATCAGGATGAGTTAGAGGAAGTTCTTATTATGGTTGGAAAGCCCTTGAAAACATTATTCCAACGGAGCCAAGTTTGCACAATTTCAATATCGTATGAGGGAGATACACCTTCCGAAAGTTGGGTTGTTGAATTAAGGAAAAGTCCAATCCAGATTTAAGGAAGGGCAAACTACTCTTTTTACCCATTTAATTTCTAATTCGTTTTAAGGGTTTAATTGGGGTAAAAACAAGTTTTAGTTCAAATTTGAAAAGTTATTTCACGCTTAGGGCTTAGGAGAAAAGAGAAGAGAAGAAAGAGAAGGGAGAAAGATCAGGGTTTCGCCAAGAACGCAAAGGAATTTCAAGTGGAATTTGTCGGGGGTGATCCCTATCAAGGTATGTGAGATCTTTCGTGTCGGATTAATTTATCCGCATACCAATCTTTCTTCAGTTCTGTAGTTTTGGAGTTTTTTACATGATTAGAAGTGAGTTCTTGATAAATCTTGTTGAATTCCTTTTTGGTTGAGTTGATTGAATACTCATTTGTGTTGACTAGTAG
This sequence comes from Solanum sitiens, assembly GCA_016801875.1. Taxonomy (NCBI): domain Eukaryota; kingdom Viridiplantae; phylum Streptophyta; class Magnoliopsida; order Solanales; family Solanaceae; genus Solanum; species Solanum sitiens. The sequence goes on from JABWTJ010000593.1 coordinate 356,879, forward strand.
TTTCTGATATTGTTTTTAAGTTAGATCTGTTGGGTATTGATAGTATTGATGATCCTAAGGGTTTGGACTAGAACTATGGAGGTTTAAGCGAATTAGGAAAAGAAAATGAAAAGAGAACTTCGTCAGCCACACCTGGGAGGCACCAGGCGTGGCGCGGTCCATCTGCGCTAGAGGGCCTGGGGCGGCGCGCCTGCAATGCGCCAGGATGGGGCCTCTGAACAAGAGGCCTGACGCGGCCCACCCCAAATGCGCCCAACCCGGCATTTTTCATCGAGTTTTCATAGTTTAGTCCTTTTAAATTCTTTCAAGGTACATTAACACCTTCAAATGATTTCTAAACACCTAGAAATCATTAAAGAACTCAAATAATAACCTCGAATCCATAATCCAATTCAAGGAAGGTTAAGATCAAAGTCAAGGAAGGTAAGATTCAAGTCTTAAGTTAAGAAGTAAGTCAAAGTAAAGTTCTTAAAGGTTTCCAAGAGTCTTATTTAAATATTTTAATTTTGTTTTAAGTCTCAAGTTTCAAGCTAAGTAAAGAGTTAAGTTGATGTTCTTTTCTTCAAAGATATATGGGGACTAAGTATTCCCAAAGAGACTTAAAAATGTTTTTTTCACATTTAAACAAGAAAGGAAACTTTGATTTCCAAGGAGCCTTAGGGCGAGTAATCAGAAAAGAACTATAAATTTTTAAAAGAAGCAAGCATGGAAACTAAGACTTCCAAGATAGCATATAAGCTAAGAATTTTGAGCACTCATCTCAAAACACCGAATCAGTATGTTTTTTTTTAAAACATAGGAGCCAACATATTTTGGGAGTAGTATTGAGCACTGATGTACGATACTTTCAATATTTTTTTCTTAAGTTTAGTGTGTGTCTAAGGCCTTTTTGTAGTTGTTTTAATGTATTTTTCTTTATGTTTACAGGAAAAACTGTCCAGAATGAAAACGCTGAAGATGTACTAAAAATTGCAGAACAGATGACCTACGGAGCCATCGACGGTCTGTAGGTGGAAACCGTCGCCATGAAGATGTTATGCTGCCAAGGAAAGACCGGGGAATTCTGACAAGTGTGGGGCTACGGAAGGGATCGACGGACCGTCCTGGTGATCCGTTGGTGTTAACAGAATGTAGCTTCAGTACCCAATTTGAAAAGATTCTATGTGTGGATCAACAAAGGCCATGACGGACTATCGTCCTGTCAACGGACCGTCGTCCTGGTCCGTCGATGGTAACAGAGAGTTGGAAAAGAAGGCGGCTGAAAATAGAGTTGAAGTATGGACCGACGGAGGCGTCGACGATCCATTGTTGCCTCGACGGTCCATCGGTCAGGTCGTCGATGCGAGACGCGTTTTTGGATAGATTTTCCTTATTTAGGTTTCCCTCTATGTTTAGGATTCTATTATTATAAATAGGATGAAAAACCTCATTTTTGGGGTTAGACTCTGGGATATTTTTCTGGTTTGTAATATTGGTTGTTGAATATTGGGTTTTGGAAAATACTTCATTTTTCCGGAATCGTTTATTGCATTATTTTCTCGAATTCAAGTGATTTTCTGGATTTTCTTCAATCTCATCAAAGTAAGTACATGAGTTCTTGTCCAATTAATATGAATTGTGTAATTATGAACATGGGAAACTAAATCCACAACTAGGGTTGTGGGAACCATATGTAATTAACAAAGTAAAACTAGCTAAAATAACAATTCTTGAATAGTTTCTTACATGTATTGATAATTCTTTCGTTTAGAAGTCTTTTTAATGGGTGCACGCGTTAGAAATCGCCTTGTTGCTACTTGCCGGACCAAGGAGGTAGATAATAAGAAAAGAATTATCAACGTAGATTTAGTATATACTATCTAATAGGCAAGTGTCGATTGGTGCGAAGTAATAACTAAGCCATACATCGATTATGATGCTTAATATGAGGTAAAAGGTAAGGTTTAGTAAAGTATACACACGTAGCCGGACCAAGGTGCAGAGTGAATTTCACTAGTTGCCGGACCAAGGAATTATGGATACATAACTTATCAGTTTGCATGCAAGATACTAGGAAAGAGTTGTTATAGCTAGGGTTACTGCGTCATGAACCTAATGGGAAACACTTACACCCTAGTTTCTCTCATTACTTGATAAACATCAAACATTTGAACTTGCTACTTGTTTACTTAGAATTAATTAAATAATTTTGTTACACAAAACCCCCCCTTTAATTGTTTATTTTTGGAAAGAACTTGACTAAGCAGAAGTAATCGTAGATTAAAGTTGAGTCTAAACCATTTTCCTCGTGGGATCGACCCCAACCTAATATTTGGGTTCTTTACTTGATACGACCACTTATACTTATTTAGGAAAGTATAATTTGAGCCTATCAAATTTTGGCGCCGCTGCCGGGGAACAGTGGCTTTTAGATTAACTTTAAGCACATTACCGAGTTTTAGTCAATAATTTCCTTATTTTACTTTTTCTTTTTATTTTTGTCTCTCGCAGGTCTAGCTTTAGTGTATGCCAAGTACACGAAGTCGAGGAGAAACAATACTTCCGCTTGATCCAGAACTAAACCGTACACTTCGCAGAATGAACATTCAAAACAATCCTCTTATATCGAGGATGAGATCAATCCTCCACCTCCGCCGCCAGTTGATGCTCATAATCAAGTGATGGTTGATAACCCGGGTGAAGGTAATCTGAGGAGGCAACCTCCTGCCCCACACCCTCAAGAGTACTATAGGGGAAATGTTAACATTACTGACTCTGACGGGCCACTTGTCCTACCTTCTCTACCACATGGTCATACTTTCGCGGTAACTAGCAGCTTAATGCAGATGCTCACAGCTAGAGGTCTGTTTTCAGGGCTACCATCTGAGGATCCACATGCTCACATCGCCAAACTGAGGTCGGTGTGTAAGAGTTGTGTAGGGAGGCCTGACTTGGACATGGACGTCATTGGGCTAAGAGTTTTTCCTCTCTCACTAACAGGAGAGGCTGCTATATTGTTTACTGAGCTTCCCTATAACTTAATCTATACATGAAACCAATTGAAGGATGTGTTCTTAGCTCGTTACTATCCGGTTTGAAAGAAGCTCAACCACAAAAATAGGGTGAACAACTTTGTGGAACTACCAGGGGAGTCAGTAAGCAGTTCTTGGGATCGGTTCACCTCTTTATTGAGAAGTGTCCCAAATCACCGTATTGATGATGAGTCGCTAAAAGAGTATTTCTATCGGGGGCAAGATGATAATAATAAAGCGGTGTTGGATACGATGGCGGGTGGTTCTTATGGGGAGTGTACTTATGTAGAGATCGCTGAGAAGTTAGAGAAAATCTCCCGAAATAATAAGCTTGGAGCACTAGGAAGTCGGATACTAGGAGAAACACTTTTGCAGTGCAATCTACACATAACCCAGCCACAGATGATATTCATGAAGAAATGACTCAAATGAGAACTGAGCTTGGGTTATTGTTGAAACATGTCAGTGGGGGTGCAAAGAAAGTGAATGCGGTGAATTATTTTACTAAGCCACCACCGCCGATAGATGAGTTTTACTATGAGGAAGGTTCTTATGCAGTGAATGAGCAGACGGGGAATTTCTGACCGAACGCCCAAGAATCCAATCAGGAAAATTGGTGCCAAGGTCAAGGAAATCAAGGTCGGAACTATGGGAATTACAACCGAGAGGGTCACTATGTTCGTGAAGGAAACTACAACCGCGATAAAACCTTCAATCGGAGTAACTATGGAAACAGAAACGATCGAAGTGGGCCCTATGTTCCACCTCAAAATCGAGAATTTTCTCCTAGGGATGATGGAGGTAGTATGGCACGAGTTGAAGACATGTTGCAAAAGATGATGAGGAGGTTTGACGCAAGTTATGAGCACGCCAAGGAATTGAGAGGTGATTTGTCTAACATTGGGCAAAAAGTGGATGCACATTCAGTCTCCATCAAGCATCTTGAGATGCAAATGGCCTAATTGTCGTCTACTGTAAACCCTCATCAACCGGGTACTCTTCCTAGCAACACTGTTCAAAATCCAAAGAATGATGGACATTGTATGTCAGTCAATACTCGAGGTGGTAAGCAAACCATAGATCAACCTATGCCGTCTGGCGTAGAAATAAGATGAGAAGAGAAGATGAGGTAGTAGAAGCTAGTGGTGAGTTGGTAAATGAAGCAGGAAAAGCTGAGAAGCACCAAACGGTGACTCCCATTCCAAGACCACCACCACCTTTCCCGCAAAGGTTGAAACATCTTTACATCAATGTTCCTTTGATAGAATCTCTTGAAAAAATGCTCGGTTACGCCAAGTTCATGAAAGATATGGTCACTAAGAAGAGATCGGTTAGTTTTGAGGATGATGATAGGATGCAACACTGTAGTGCTATTGCTACAAGGTCTCTAGTGTAAAAGAAAGAAGATCCGGGTGCTTTCACTATTCCATGTACAATCGGGCTGTTACACTTTGCTAAAGTATTATGTGATCTTGTGGAAAGCATAAATCTCATGCCTCTATCCATCTACAAAAAGTTGGGTTTGGGTGATCCAAAGCCCACTGCGATGCGGCTACTGATGGCCGATTGAACAGTGAAGAGGCCTATTGGGATAGTTAGTGAAGGTGGAGTCATTCATATTTCCGGACTATTTTGTGATTCTTGACTGTGAGGTGGATTTTGAGGTGCCTATTATTCTTGGAGGCCATTTCTTGCTACCGGCCGCGCCTTGGTCGACATGGACAAAGGGTAGATGAAGTTTTGGTTAAACAATGAATAAGTGACTTTCAATATTTGTAGGTCCATGAGGTAGAGTGGTGAGCTCCAATCGGTATTTGCAATATCCTACGGAGTTGAGAGTTCGTCAGAGGTCCAAATAGAAGAACGTCTTGGTGTTGAGGCATTAGCAACAATGATTATGAACTTTGAGAGTGATGGTATTGCATAGTATGGGTCATTAGTTGCGGCACTTGATCGAGGTGATGTTCGGTTCAAACCCAAGAAATTGGAGTTAGATATGATGCATTGCGGTCTCCACCTGCGAACCCATCTATTGAGGAGGCTCCAAAATTAGAGCTTAAGGCTCTACCACCTCATCTGAGGTATGTATTCTTGGGGAAAGATGACACTTTGCCGGTAATTATTTTGTCATATTTGAAGGTGCAACAAGTAGAGTGTTTGGTTGAAGTGTTGAAGAGGTTCAAGAGAGCTATTGGGTGGACTATTGCGGATATTATTGGGATCCCTCACGGTATTTGTTCACACAAAATCAAACTCATGCCCGATCATAAGCCAAGTATTGAGCACCAGAGACGTTTAAATCCACCTAAGCAAGAGGTAGTGAAGAAGGAAATTATTAAGTGGTTGGATGCCGGAGTCACATATCCAATCGCTGATAGTAGTTGGGTATGCCGTGTTCAGTGTGTGCCCAAGAAAGGGGGAATGACTGTGGTCCCCAATGAGAAAAATGAGTTTGTTCCGATGAGGCCGGTGACAGGATGGAGAGTGTGTATGGATTACCGAAAACTAAATGCATGGACTGAGAAAGACCATTTCCCTATGCCCTTCATGGATCAGATGTTGGATAGACTTGCAGGCAAAGGGTGGTACTGTTTTCTTGATGGCTATTCGGGTTACAATCAAATCTCTATTGCACCCGAAGATCAAGAGAAAACCACTTTTACTTGCCCTTATGGAACTTTCGCGTTCAAGAGGATGCCCTTTGGGTTGTGTAATGCACCAGCTACCTTTCAGAGATGTATGATGTCCATATATTCCGATATAGTAGAGGACATTGAGGTATTCATGGATGATTTTTCAGTTGTTGGTGATTCGTTTGATCACTGTTTGAGTCACTTGTCTGAGATTCTCAAAAGATGTGAAGAGTGCAACCTTGTGCTAAATTGGGGAAAATGTCACTTTATGGTGAAAGAGGGTATTGTATTGGGCCACCGCATCTCAGAGAAGGGTATAGAGGTTGATCGAGCTAAAGTCGAGGTTATAGAGAGACTTCCTCCACCCATTTCTATAAAAGGTGTGAGGAGTTTCCTTGGGCATGCAGGTTTCTACCGGAGGTTTATCAAAGATTTCTCAAAAATTGCACATCCTCTGTGCAAGCTGCTTGAGAAAGATTGTAAATTTTATTTTGATGAATCTTGTCTGAAGGCATTTGGAGAGTTGAAAGAGAAGTTGGTATCTGCGCCTATCATTATTTCTCTGGATTGGAGCAAGCCATTTGAGGTGATGTGTGAAGCTAGTGGGGTTGAGCTTGGTGTGGTATTGGGACAAACAAGGAATAAAATCCTTCACCCCATTTATTATGCTAGTAAAGACCTTAATGAAGCCCAAAAGAACTACACCATGATTGAACAAGAGCTCCTTGCGGTGGTCTTTGCTTTCGAGAAATTTTGCTCCTATTTGCTTGTCACTAGAGTTATAGTGCATACTGATCATTCTGCCTTGAGATATTTGATGGCAAAGAAGGATGCAAAACCAAGGCTGTTTCGTTGGGTTTTACTATTGCAAGAATTTGACTTTAAAGTGAAAGATAGAAAAGGGACCGAAAATCAAGTGGCCGATCACTTGTCCCGATTAGAAGATAAAGCAATGCGAGAGTTAGGTGAAAAAGCTGAAATTGATGATAATTTCCCTGATGAGCATGTATTGGATGCTTCTCAAGACTTGATTCCATGGTTCGCAGATTTTGCAAATTATTAGTCTAGTGATATCGTCCCATCGGATTTGTCCTTTCATCAAAGGAAAAAGTTCATGCATGATGTGAAAAAGTTCTTTTGGGATGAGCCATATCTTTATAGGAGTTGTGTCGATGGAATTATTCGGCGTTGTGACCGGAAGTTGAGATGTTGAGAGTTTTGGAGGCATGTCACTCCTCGCTTGTGGGTGGGCATCATAGTGGTATCCGGACAGCCCATAAAATCTTTCAATGTGGCTACTATTGGACAACCATCCACCAAGATGCACATGAATTTACCAAGGCATGTGATAGGTGCCAAAGAGATGGCGGTATTTATAGAAGGCAAGAGCTCCCTTTAAATCCCATTCTTGTGATCGAATTATTTGATGTATGGGGTATTGACTTTATAGGCCCTTTTGTGAGTTCTCATGGGATAAAGTACATTCTTGTGGCGGTTGATTATGTGTCGAAATGGGTGGAAGCCATAACACTTGCAAATAATGAAGGGAAGAGTGTCACCGCGTTCTTGAAAAAGAACATATTTTCTAGATTTGGCACCCCAAGGGCCATTATTAGTGATGGGGGATCCCACTTTTGCAACAAGTTGTTCAAAGGATTGTTCGATAAATATGGGGTTTGTCACAATGTGGCCACGCCATACCATCCTCAGACTAGTGCTCAAGTTGAGGTGTCAAACAGAGAAATCAAGCAGATTCTGGCGAAAATAGTGAAAAAATAGAACGGATTGGTCAAGGAGACTTGATGATGCTCTTTCGGCCTACGGGACAGCATACAAGACCCCCATAGGTATGTCCCCATACCAACTTGAATATGGGAAAGCTTATCACTTGCCGGTTGAGTTAGAGCATAAGGCCATGTGGGCAATGAAGAAACTGAAAATGGATTGGAATGAGGCTGTGGAACAAAGGTTAAATGGGTTGAATGAGCTTGATGAATTTCGCTTAAAGGCATATGAAAGTTCAGCCCTCTACAAAGAAAAAATGAAGAAATACCATGACCAAAAGATTGAGAAGCGCGATATTGTGGTTGGGGATTTGGTGCTTTTATTCAACTCTAGGTTGCGCTTGTTTCCGGGCAAACTCAAGTCCAAATGGACTGGCCTATTTTTGATCACCCATGTTTTCCCGCATGGAGTGGTTGAGTTGGAGAATAAGGTGGGTTTAAGGTTCAAGGTGAATGGGCAACGAATCAAAATCTACCTTGGGCATGCTGAAAAGGCGAATGAAGTGATCGAGGCATACCATCCTGATGAAATCTGAGTAATCAAGAGTCCTACGTCGTGTCGGACGTTAAATCAAGCGTTGATTGGGAGGCAACCCAATATGTATCCTCTAGCAAATAATAGGTTTTTCGTGATTTTATAGGCGTAGTTGCATTATTTATGTTTTTCTAACTTAATGTCACATATTAAATTTCTTTAGAAGTGTTGTCTAGAGAGTAAATTAGGGTCCGTGGCTAAAAAGTTTCCAGAAGATACAAAAAGATTAGCTTATTGGGTGTTCAATGTGCAGGGACCAAATCCCCAGAAATCTGCAGAAAATTTGTCTGGTTCACTGATCGACGGACCAATCGACGGACCGTCGTCCGGTCGACAGACCGTCGGTAGGGTCCGTAGATCCCATGTTTGTTTCTTTATTTTTTCTAATTTAGGGACCATCGACGGAGCAGTCGATGGACCATCGACTGACTTACGGTCCGTCGACGGGGAATCGTCGGTTCCTTCGACCCACTAACCCGACCCGACCCAACCGGCTCTATATTAAAATTTTAAACTTTTCAGTTACCCACCCTTTCAAATACCCTCCCCAAACTGTTTCCCTCCCCGTTTCCCTTTAACTCCCCCACTTTCTCTCCCACTAACTCCCATTTCTAATCAGTCATATTCTCCTCTTTCCCAAATCTCCATCAGTTTCCCAAATCCCTTCTCTTTCCCACTCTTCCATCTTCGTCTGTCTTCTGCCCGATCAGTGTTCGAGGTTGCTATTTGGTGTTTCGTACTTGCAAGAATTCATCCCCTCAATCCCTACACTACAGTCTACAGGTATGTCTTTCTGATCTTCTCTATTTACTCTCATCACTTTACATGCTAAATTGCTCGAATATGATAGTGGGTCTTGAATTTGGGACACCTTTGCATGCTCAAAATCTTCAAACTGAATTCATAGTACCTTAGATCTATTAAAGTGAATGGTATGGGGGTGTATTGTGTGATAATTGATGTTTCTTGAGTGTTGTTGTTTTCGACGTAGGGTTTGATAGTCTGTGTGAATCTATGTTTAAAACTACGATAATTCAAGCCCTAGGAAAGATGAAATGCTTTGTTATTTGCTAGAGGAACTTAATGTTCCTTAGATTGCCCTAAATTTGTTCTTTGGGGGAAACAATGGCTGCCAAAATTTTGTCCCTGAAAGCCAGAATGAGACCCCATTGACGGACCGTCATTGGGGTCCGTCAACAATATCTCCCCTAATTTGTCTAAGTGTCTACCCACGGGGGTAGACGAAGGTCCGTCAATTGGTCGACGTACTGTCCTGCATGACCGTAGACTCTAACAAAACCCTTATTTCTGAAGTTCCTCCAAATTTTTCTAAGGGTCCAACGACGGACCCCCACTGACGAACCGTCGTTCAGTCGACGGTCCGTCCAGCAGGTCCGTCATTCTTAACAGAAACTTTGTTATTTTAAGATTCAAAAATATTTCTAAGGGTACATCGACGGACCCCCACTGATGGACCGTCGTTTAGTCGATGGTCCGTCCTGCAGGTCCGTCGTCTCTATCAGAACCTTTGTTCTGAAACTTTACACAAGAAATTTTCTACGTGTCCACCGACGGACCCTCACTGACAGACCGTCGTTGGGGTCCGTTAGGCAGTTCTGCAATTCTGCATCTCCACTTTGTTTGTGTTCCCCCTTTTGTGTTTGATTCTTTTGAGTTTTGGTATGCTTCTACTGGTACTGATAACCCCTCCTTGCACGTACATATAGCACCCAAGAAAGACCTAGTCTACTCTTGAGGGCGTTCCAAATCTGTCGCCCTTTCCCGTCGGTTGGTGATTGGGTCATCCTACGATGAACGCGACCCCGAATACGTGCCCCCAGGCACCCAGACATCATCACGTGCTGCTAGGACCTCTCAGGGCACGCCCAAGAGGGTGGAGTCCGGCGTATTCACTTCCTCCTAGTCTGATAAAGAGCGCACACTGACCGGCACACCGTCTGGGTCTGCTGCAGTTTCTGAGGGAGCGTCTGGCTCTAAGGAGGCTTCTGCGTCTGAGGAATCTTCATCTTCACATGGGGCCACTAGTCCAGCTACATCGGTCCATTCTGCCTCGTCTGAGGAGGCTGATAGTGCGGATTCTACTCCACCACCCCTGACCGACGCCCCACTCCGGTTGCTGATCAGCCCAACCAGTGGTGTGTCGATGGCCAATATCAGATTTACAGGGATATGAAGCTGCTCAACGATAAGGGGGTCATGACTACGACTCTGACAGTCGAGCGGCGAGTTCTTACCAGGAGTCTTCCCACGATGCCAACCATACATGATCTTTTCACCAGCCATCGGCTAAAGTGGACGGCTAGGAGTCTAGGCCGTTACAACGAGGAGATAGTGCGAGAGTTCTACGCCGCTTATGTGGAAACTCTGAGGGCTAGTTTGGACAAGAGGGCTAACGCCGCTAAACACGCACCACTCGAGCATGTTCGTGTCCGTGGCAAGCGGGTGGATATCTTTTTGCCCGCCATTCGCAGATTCGTTTATGGTGCTCACATTGATGCCACAAGGGCCCCCCCACTACCGAGTTTGACTATAGGTGGAAGCTGATCAAGGACGGCCATTTCCAGTGCGAGAGAGTGCTGAGAGAGACCACCAAGAGGTGGATAGCCCAGAACATCTCTGTGGATGGCGAGGGTGCTGATTCGGTGCTGGAGCCCAAAGGAGGAATAAAGAAGTCCAACCTCACATTTACGGCCAAATTCTTATGGATCTTGGTCCGTCATTGCCTCTCCCCCACTACTGCTGATAATATCGTCACATGGGATCGAGCAGTGTTGATCGCTTCCATGGCTGCTGGGTTCGATGTAGACTTCGCGTGGCTGTTGCAGGCGGTCATTCATGAGAGGGCCTTTAAGTCCACCACTACTTACCCCTTCCCTTGCATGATTTTTTAGTTGTGCAGGTCTGCTGGAGTGCCCGTGTGGCACATTGATGTGCTCAAGACCCCGACTGGACAGGTTGATATTGGTCTCATCCGGGATGAGGCCAATGAGTTGGCTCCCAACAGAGGGCCCCATGCAGAGGTGCAGCCGCTAGGTGAGAACCTGGCAGCCATGGTAGAGCAGGCCCAAGAGGCTGATCCAGCTACATCAGAGCCTACTGACACCACCCCAGTTGAGTCTATCCCGGGTACTAGCACCGCTCCGAGCTCGTCTGCTCCACCCCATCTGTAGCACTGGTCCCGATCGCTAGGGTACAGAAATTAGACGCTCAAATGGCCACACTTCTGCATCATATCTAGCCTTGTATGCAGAAGTCCATTGCAAAGGTGGAGGAGCAGATAGAGAAGAAGATGGCCCAGCGGACTGAGAGGCAGATCATGGAGGTCCACCAGCGCCTCGACGCATTTGAGTTGAGGGTTCTTGCCCGGCCAGCCCCTACTGTAGATTTGACGACTCTCCAGGCTGTTGTGGTGAGTTTGAGGGCAGATATGGATGCCATTCTGGAGGCCCGGGTGCCCGAGTCTGAGGCCACGTCTGTGGAGCCTGCTGAGGATACGGTGCTGGCTGCGCTTTTCCAAACCACTGCTGCACCACCGCTTCCACCACGTGAGCATACCAAAAGGCACCGATCCAGAGAGGAGGATGAGACTCGAGCTAGGAAGAGAGAGTGTCTTTAGTTAGAGGCTGCAAAGAGAGCCTCGCTGATGGATGAGGAGGCCCGACACATGAGGGCTCAGGAGGTGGCTGCTGGGGCGTCTAGCTCCAGGATTGTTGATGTTGAGAGGAGCACTACTGAGAGTGCGGTTATCGCTGCGGACACTACTGATGGTGTCCCTACTATAGAAGGAGCGGGTTCCAAGAAACTGGACCCGCCAGCTTGTTGATCTTCGGCGATATGCGCCTCAGGTTTGCTTCACCTACCACCCTATTTTATATTTTTTATGCATTGGGGATAATTGCATGCTTTTTTGTTGGGGGTGGGGTAAATGGAAAGTGAGTGCTAGGGTGAAGTCTGAGTATCCCAACTCACGATCCTCTCTTGGGGTTTCCTTGCCTGTGTTCTTTTTCCCTAAGAGACTGTTTACTTTACTGTTGAACCGGCACGTTAGTATCTTGTACATAGTATCAATATGAAATCTGAAGCATGATGGCTAAATAATATGATATCCTAATTTAAAGAAAATGCTTGCATGATTAGGCATAGTAAATTATGAATGTGTGGCTCTAAGCATGACATAGAGATACACCCCTGCATGACCCTTAATCTTAAAGCTTGGACTAAGTGTCTGATAATCTAGTAGGTTAATGATGTGTTAAGTGAGTGTGAGAAAGTTGAATAGACCACCGTTGGTACTGAGCTAGAACTTGCTCGGTTAGTCCTGCTAAAAGTAATCTGTAATAGACACTTAGTAAAGGATCATAGGCCCTTGTTCAAAATAGTCAATCTTTAGCCTAGATAAAAGAAAACCGAATGAAATTAATCCCTTCTTGATCCAAATGATTTGAGCTTAAAACGAACCTTTCTTTTTCTACCCCAACTTATCTTCTGGGAACAATGTGTTGGCCCTGGTCTCTCCTTGGACATGTGCACCTCAGCTTACGCCAAAAGGAGAAGTTGAGGGTGGCTAATACAGAAAACAACCTTGTCGTGGCCCTGACCCAACCTTGGGTATTGTGTACCTTGACTCATGGCAAAGCCATGAGTTGAGGGTGGCTATTATGAGGAATGCTCCGGAAAGTGGGGTTGAAAGAATAAAGAGAGAGAAAGAAGAAAAGAAAAGTGACTCAAGCAAAGCTGAAATCAAGTGAAAATTGCAAAATTTGAAAGTAAAAAATAAAAAAATAAAAGAAGAGTCACACTTACATAAAAGGAGAAAATCAAGGCAAAAGAATATAAGAAAATCAAGAATAGGGCGGAGCAAACGACGAAAAGGTAGGACGCTTAGCCGTTATGACAAGGAGGGAAACAAGTCACTAAAATGCATCCAAATGTACCCTACCTGACCCTGAGCCTACGTTACAAGCTAATAAATTCCTATCGTGATCCTAAGAGTCTAATATGTTGAACTTAAAGAAGTGAAAATAAGGGCAAGCCTATGGTGATAAGTATCAATAAGGTGTGAAGTTGTTTTGAGAGTGAGTGTTGAAAAATAATCCTTATACTCAAACTGAAATCACTGTGTGAAAAAGAAGGATATTTTTTTTAAGGACACTAGTTGCAATACTAGAGAGTTGGTACTTTGGTGAGAGATAAAAGAGAAAAGGTGTCGGTGCGTGGTGAGTCTGTGTCATGGTCAGATCCACATAAGTGAGCCTAATAGTGATATCATGCATGAATATAATAAAAGTAATCAGGATTGATAGCCAGATGATTGCGAAATCTAAAATAAGGATACTTTTGAACAAAGGTGTTGTGGTGAGTCATAGTGCGTCGGTTGAGGACAAACAACGAATTTAAGTTGAGAGTGTTGATGTACCGTAGTTTTACGGTACATTCAATACTTTTTCCTTAAGTTTAGTGTGTGTCTAAGGCCTTTTTGTAGTAGTTTTAATGTATTTTTCTTTATGTTTGCAGGAAAAACTGTCCAGAATGAAAACGCTGAAGATGTACTGAAAATTGCAGAACAGATGACCTACGGAGCCACCGACGGTCCGTAGGTGGAAACCGTCGCCATGAAGATGTTATGCTGCCAAGGAAAGATCGGGGAATTATGACAAGTGTGGGGCTACGGAAGGGATGACGGTCCATCGTCTCATCGACGGACCGTCCTGGTGATCCGTTGGTGTTAACAGAATGTAGCTTCAGTACCCGATTTGAAAAGATTCTAAGTGTGGATCAACGAAGGCCATCGACGGACCGTCGTCCTGTCAACGGACCGTCGTCTTGGTCCGTCGATGGTAACAGAGAGTTGGAAAAGAAGGCAGATAAAAATAGAGTTGAAGTATGGACCGACGGAGGCGTCGATGATCTGTCGTTGCCTCGACGGTCAGTCGGTCAGGTCGTCGATGCGAGACGCATTTTTGGACAGATTTTCCTTATTTAGGTTTCCCTCTATGATTAGGATTCTATTATTATAAATAGGATAAAAAACCTCATTTTTGGGGTCAGACTCTGGGTTATTTTTCTTATTTGTAATATTGGTTGTTGAATATTGGGTTTTGGAAAATACTTCATTTTTTCGGAATCGTTTATTGCATTATTTTTCACGAATTCAAGTGATTTTCTGGATTTTGTTCAATCTCATCAAAGTAAGTACATGAGTTCTTGTCCAATTAATATGAATTGTATAATTATGAACATGGGTAACTAAATCCACAACTAGGGTTGTGGGAACCATGGGTAATTAACAAAGTAAAACTAGCTAAAATAACAATTCCCGAATAGTTTCTTGCATGTATTGATAATTCTTTCGTTTAGAAGTCTATTTAATGGGTGCACGCATTAGAACTCGCCTTGTTGCTACTTGCCGGACCAAGGAGGTAGATAATAAGAAATGAATTATCAATGTAGATTTAGTATATACTATCTAATAGGCTAGTGTCGATCGGTGCGAAGTAATTAAGCCATACATCGATTATGATGCTTAATATGAGGTAAAAGGTAAGGTTTAGTAAATTATACACACGTAGCCGGACCAAGGTGTGGAGTGAAATTCACTAGTTGCCGGACCAAGGAATTAGGGATACATAACTTATCACTTTGCATGCAAGATACTAGGAAAGAGTTGTTATAGCTAGGGTTACTGCGTCATGAACCTAATGGGGAACACTTACACCCTAGTTTCTCTCATTACTTGATAAACATCAAACATTTGAACTTGCTACTTGTTTACTTAGAATTAATTAAATAATTTTGTTACACAAACCTCCCCCCCCCCTTTAATTGTTTATTTTCGGAAAGAAGTTGACTAAACAGAAGTAATCGTAGATTAAAGTTGAGTCTAAACCATTTTCCTCGTGGGATATACCCCAACCTAATATTTGGGTTCTTTACTTGATACGACCGCTTATACTTCTTTAGGGAAGTATAATTTGAGCGTATCAAGCACCGATATGGGGGAGAGTTCAGACAACTCACGGCCCCCATAAACCATGTAGCCACCATAGGTAGAAAAGGGTCATACTTTTTAGATGAACCCTTTTCACAGTAGACTAGTAGATCCATTAGACAGTTCAATGTCATATACCTTTGGTCGGGTATAGGATGCGCTGGCAGTTTGAGGTAGATCGTTGCATCATGTAGCTCTTAAGTGATAGTTGTCGGTTAGAGAAACTCTCATAGAAGTTATTGTATTCTTATATATATCAGTTTACTTGTATTTTTACATACATACTAGAGTTAATTGTACCCTTGTATACATTAAGAGTTCACAACATTTTTCAGATAGCTTTTCTTTATATTACATTTGCTTTTAAATTTGCGTTATATTGAAATGCATTAGTTATTCATGATATGAGCAAAGCCAAGGTAAGTGTTCCTTCTTACTCCTTTTCAAGCTTAAGTTGTTGTTTATCATTCTAACTCGCATACTTGTACATTCAATGTATTGATTCCAGTTAGCATGTATCGTATCATGATGCAGACTCAGGTAACTAGGATCAACATTCGGCGTTCCGTTGATCTAGTGAACAACTCAAAGTCAGTGGCTAAGCCTCTCTTCATTATGAAGGACACCTTTATCATTGAGTTATTTGTTTTTAGATTTCAGTTGTTAGGATGATTGGGGGCCTGTCCCAACATCCAATTTCTACCTTAGAGGCTTCATAGACATATAGTGTTAGTTTCTTTGGTCTTTTCATTTCAATTGTAAATGATAAGACTTGAGTTGTCATTGTGGCTAAGTGTTACTTTTTTAAAAGTTAATTCTTGTGTTATCTCTTGTATTTAAGTCTTCCGCTGATTTAACTAAGCCAGGCCAAGGTTCTCTCAAGTCCAGCAATGGTCATTGGGTACCCGCCACGTCAAGGGTGTAGGATCGGGGCGTGACACAAAGCCTCCATTTCCCTTTATATTAACTAACTCTAATTAATATAAACTTCACTCACAAGACACACAATTAACTCTAACTGTGTTATTGTAATTTGTACGCAAATAAAAGACATGATGTGTTTCATTATAGATGAGAAACAAATGTTACAATTTCCGCACATTACAATCATTTAGACAACAACAATTAAAAGATGCCCTTGATAGCTCTATCAGGTCCCTTGTTATGTGTGTGTTAACACTTGGGTTCTTCAAAGACAGATATAACACATTTTGAATGAATGATCTTTGTTGTTTGTTGTGTTGAATATATCAATTAACCAAGGATGTATTATCTGTTGAACAAACTACCTCGTACATTTTAATTGGAGGAGTACACTGTCCTTCTCACCTAACTGCTAATAAAGAAGTTTTAAAACTATTTACCATTCAAACTTAATTGAGAGTGATCCTACCTTGCACCAGGTCCCAACTTTTTTAAAAATCATCAAAACAATGAAATACTACATTCTCCCCCACCCCCCACCCCCCCACCCTGGCCCCCCTTGATGATGACAAACAAAGAGCTCTCATATATGTGATCGTTCATCGTTTCATTCCTTCTATCTTTGTTCCATTATTGCCATATTTTCCCTGTCACCAATATCCTCAACGCACATGTACATTATATTTACCATTTGGACATTATTGAATAGATAAACAGTAAGCATATGAAAGATTAACCCATATCTATAAGCAACACATGCAAACAGGCAAAACAGAGAAGAGAAAGACATACAGTAATCGGGCATTCATCAAAATAGGAAAAGTATCACAAAACTGTCAGTTAAGAATACCACAAAACAAAGAACATAATTCCACTAGGAAAACCATAGAGGAGGATCAGATGGGCAACATTTTTTTATGATGGAGGAGGAAGGGCAGGAAAGGACTGCAGCAGCATAGTCATGCGATGGTTTGCCTCATTGTGTGCCTGCAACAACTTCCTGTTGTACTTCCTCGTCCAACAAGGCATTTCACACAATCATGATTATGTGCATATGTTCCATCATGATTGCCAGAAGATTAATTTCATCAAAGTGTCAAGCAACTCCACGAGAAAGAGAATTGTTGATGAGGCAACTGTTCTTTTCTCAGTTCTAGGTAGCAGTAACTTGTTGACAAATTTGAAGTTCAACTGATATTTGTGGACACCCAATTTTGGACATCCACAATATAGATTAATCCTCGAGCCTCCTAAATTCCATGCGATTAGAAATAATTAGTTTTTATAAAGTTCAAAATATTTTGCAAATTATTTTAAAGTAATTTTACCATTTTTATAATTTTTAAGTAATATATATGTTTTATATAAAAAAATTATATAATTAGTGTATATTTTATAAACATTTCAAAAATCATCTCAAAAGGATTTTAATTTTAGTAAATATTTTATTAACTTAGTCTTTTTTTAATTTATAGTTATGATTTTGGAGTTATTGAAATCATTTAGTTTATATTCGAGCTAATTATTTCATTTCGTTAAACTTAAGAAGCTCACAGAGTTAATTTACGTTAATTCATCTTATTAGCCAAATACTTTGAACCCTTTAAAGGACAAAGTTTGGGGCCTTTAAAGGACAAACTGGATCGCTTTGTCGTCTTCCCCAATCGCCTCGACAAATAGTACGCGTAGTACTGATCCAGCAGGCGTAGCAGCTGCGCATTTTGTCTTTCGCAGCCAGGTGGAAGCATCTCATCGCCCCTTCGTCCTTGCTCCTCATATTGAACATCTCTCGTCGCTTGTCCGTTGCAATTTTTTGAAATTTTTTGCTTCTTTATGCAAAATTCCAGCATTTCCTTTGATTTTTGGGATAAGGTTTGAAATTGAAATTGTTTCTTTGTTCTAGTCCGATTATACCCTCACCTTTCCCCCCCAAAAAAAAACCCTAAATTCCTTCTATATGAACTCCTTTTATTCTTCATTGAGGGTGGGATTTTTTTGGTAGAAGATCCTACAGAGAGTTTAGTTCACGAAAAAAAAACAGAGGAAAAAATAGGAAGAAAAGTTGGTGGAAAAACCGATAGAGAAAATCATATCCTATATAGAAAAGATTTACATAAGGTCGCAAATAGAGAATTATAATTCGTAAAAAGGCATTCTCGCATCTAAAAGGACTTTGAGTTTCTTTAGTTCTGTTTCCTCCTTCCTTCATCGTCTCCGGAACTCGCCGAGATTCTCTGATTCTCGATGTGGTTGTGGAAGGTTACTCCCCTGTTTGTCTAGTCTCGTTCACTGCCTAAATAGAGGTAATAATCCTTTTTCTTAGCCTTGTCTGCATGACTTCAAGCCATGCCAGTTCTTTTCTGTATGAATTTAGTTAAATTGGAGTTTTGTTTGTTGGTTGTATTCGCCAAAATATGGTTATACACATTTTGTGGTTTGTTTCTCTTCTTTTGTTGTTGTTAGGTTTCTCGTGGGGTATTAGCATGTTGAAACCTTTTGCTGTTTAGTTCAGTTTCTTGTGTTTGATTGTTCATAAGTTTGGATTCAAATTTTACTTGTCAGCTTTTGTACTCCAAAATCTATGGAACATTATTTATCAATCGTGATTTGCATTGTCCCAGCTTGTTCCCATATTCCCCCTTTTATTACTCAAAAATGATAAACTACTTAGCTTGTTTCCATGCTGTCAAGAGTTTAATATTTAACAGCATCCTTGTGTGGTAAATGTTTTGTATGTCTGCTATATTTTGGTGTACCCCGACCTGACTCATTTTTATTCCAGTGACTTGTCCTTAAACTTGCAACATCTTTTTAAGAGTTTTTGGGTGTGAAGCCTTAGCATATTTTCCTCTAAAAATTAGCATATTTGTATCCTTGTCAAGTCATAAGTGTACAACCCCAGTATTTATTGTTTATTTCACCAATAGCTTTCTTGAATACCATGCATTTGAACAGTACAATCACCTCTTTATTTACATTTTTAAGTTACTCAAGAAGTGACCCTTTAGCATTATTAATTGGTTTTGTTTCAATTCTTTAGAAAGCATGTTTTGGTTTAGTCCTTGGCATGTGATTTACAATAGTCATCATGTAGCTTCTCTTGTTAATGAGCTTGTTCTGTACATGTTTGCTTTCATGAAGATTAGTAAATCTTCTCATTTAGTTTTTTCTTATTTGTTCAGTAATTTCTAATTTCTTATTCTCATTTTTCGTTGCATGTGAAACTCCATCCGAGTATCTTGTGGACTCCATCCCTCTTTGCATTTCAAGTTGGGATATGAAGACCCAAAATTCTCCTCTTTCGAGTCAGACCCTTTTACAAGCTAGATGTTGGTGAACAGGCTCCAGTTAGAAAGAATACGGAGCAGATTGAGAAATTGAAGATTGGGCCGAAGGCCCACTCTTTATTTCAAAATTTTATTTTGTTATGTTTGAGCCTAAGCCCTTTTATTTCCATTATTATTGTGTGTTATTTTAGGACAGGTGGAAGAATTGGGCTAAGGCCCAAAGAAAAAATATTTATTATATGTTAGACTTTTGGGCCTTTAAACCAGAAAATGAAATTAGGCCCAAGTTTTGGCTCAGGCAGACAGAAAAACAGACTTGGGCCCATTTTTTATTTACTTATGTTTTACAATCGCCTACAGAAAATCAGACTTGGGTCCGTTTTTATTTACTTATGTTTTACAATCGCCTATTTACCATTATTTGCATACTTGTTTGTTTGATTAGTTTTAAGGTTGTCCCAATTCAATTTCTCAAGGAATTAGCCATTCTAAATTAATTTTCTAAAATTAAGTAAGCACTTATTTTCTGCTTCACCTAAAAAATTATATTTTTAAAGATATGTTACTTATGTAATATCTCAATATTTTCCTTCCCCCTTAAAGTACTTTTAAACTTTTAGAATTATTTATTTTCTCAATTTTAGTTAATTTGCTTATTTTAAATCTAATTAGTCAAATAGTTAATTATCGTATAACCGCATGTTAGAGGATGTTCTAGGTCATTTGAAATCCTTCATGAAACATTAATATGAACCCCGAATCCCTCGAAGTTTTCAATTGATTCCCTATTTAATCACGTTGAAAATTAGTTTTTTCTTAATTTTTTTTTAAAAATTAAGTGGCGACTCTCCAAAACAAGTCAAATCTAAATACATCTTTTAAAATAAAACAGAATGGTGACTCTGTTGGGAAATTGAGTGGTTCGAACCTTAGAATTAACTTAGTTGGCTATATACGTGTTTAATTGTTTATTTGTCTTATTTATTATAAGTTGTTGCACTTCATTGCATTGATTTCGCCAAACGGCAAATAGTTTGCATTAGAAAAAAAGGCGATTACGTGGCTTACCACGGTTGTCCTTCAGAAAAAACACAAGTTGAATTCTTTGAAAGTGATAAATGAATAGTTGACTTGTGGTCATCCAATGTCGTTTATAGACTTAACCCCGTAGTTTGTCCAACTCGGGTAACCAGGTCTTGTCAAAATCAATTCTTAGGCAACTAGCGTAGAGCGAAGCCAAATCCCTTTTAGCGCATTGAACTAAGATGACTCAACACCCAAGGCATGTTGGGCCCATTAGAAAGCCACCTTGAGTCCAAACCGGCCCACATCTTAAACATACGTTCATACTTATGCGTTAAATTTTAAAGATATATACGTTATTTGAAAAGTCATTGTCCTTTGAGGTAAGGAGTATATTATAGTTTATTCTGGTCGAAGAAAGAGCTTAACAAGCTACTAGTTCATCTAAAGGCACCGACATTTGGATATGAGAAGAAATCAAGATCAAAGGACTCCAAGGAGGCATATGTTAGGATGGTACCCCTGCGCGGCAGTGATTATTTTTGTATCCAATTTCCCCTAATATATACCCCCATTCAGTTTATTCATAAAGTTTGTATAAATTTGGATTTTGGGCAATGGACTATTTCAAATGACGTTATACATCCTTCAAATCTCGTATGTCTACCTTTGGCATAAAAGGGTCACATATTTGTTTAGAACGCGCAATAATTGTTTATGTGTTATAACTGTTTGTGCGAATATGTTTCTTTATTTTGAGATATTCTAACTCACTCCTTTTTGAATTATTTTTAGAATCCCTAAGCATAAATATCAAGTCACTATAAAAAATGCGTCAAAACACTCTCCGAGTTTTTAGTTTCCCAACAAAATTCGGACATCATTTTTCAAATCTTACTCTAAAGAAATTGTCATGTCAAATCAAAAGAGATTCAAGTGGTTCAAACTTCGTAGGACCTGAATTATCCCTCGTGAGATACTTAGGCAACCTTTCAAGACTCGGTCCCCATTTTATTTAAGAAACTCTATTTTTTTCCAGTTCTTGCAAAGAAATTAGAATTACATCTCAATCGAAAATGAAAAGTACGACTATGAAATATCCAATGGACTTTTTCTCGACTCAAGTTGACATTTCTGATTCACAAAGCTCAAAATCAGATAGAAAAATTCCTGTTTGTTTACTGATTTCTCTAAATACATGGGCTAGTTTATCTTCAAGTGGAGCAACTTTTATGTGTTTATGGTCATATGTGTGATCTTTTGTATTATATATCATCTACATAGCCTAGCATGTTTATCTTATGAGTTATTTTTCATTGTCAGGTACTTAGAACAGATCTTTGTTAATAAGACTTACTGGTCGTCCTTATTTCACAAGATCTTAGCTCACCCCCACCCCCAAAGATTTCTTCCCCGATCAAAGTTTGCAAAAAGAAAGGACAATATTGGGTGATAACAATGACAAGATAGGCCTGAATGATGTTGTCGTGGCTCAACCCACCGTTGCTGATCAAAATGAATTAGTTATGAAGTTAATACAACAGATTACCAAAATGAGGGTCGAAATGCAAAGAATGCAAGATTTGTGTATATCAATTTTCGGTTTCAATCCTCCGGGAGATGGAAGACCTCCACTCTTTTTCATCCTCCAAGAGGGATAAAGTTTAAAACCCACCCTCTAACCCCGATAAATATCTCTCAATCATCAACCTAACCACCCCAAATCCCCATAATGCCTCCATCTCTTATCAAGCGCCACCTTCTCCTCAAGATACCAACCCCCAAACCTTCCCTCCTCTTCAAAAGGTCAACCCACAAGATTGCCCTCCCCATCAAAATCAAAATTTTAACAATCTGCAAACCTTCCCCCATTACCAAAATGAACGTATCAACCCCCAGACTTTCCCCCAAAACTACAAAGTCACTCAAAATACCTAAAATCCCTCCATTGCTCGGCCATTGCCTCAAAATTCTACTTTTCAAATTCCATTTCCAAATGAACCTTATGCCAACTGTTTTGAGCTTGATCACTATAAGGAACAAGGGACAGAGTGGAGGTCAAAAGATGAGGCAGCCAAGCTGAATATGAAATAAGAGATCAGGAAAGCCATGAAAGAGCTGCACAATGTGGAGATCATTCCCGATCGCTATTCTTTGGAGAGAATTAAGAATAAATCCATTGAAAATTATCGTGAATATGCATATAGGTGGAGGAAAGAGGCCGCTCAGGTCCGACCCCTGTATTTGAGAAGGAGATTGTTGAAGTATTCACATGCATTCAGGAGCCATGATCGGGTAATGTTGCTTATTGGAGCAAAATTTGTGGAGATAGTTAAAATAGGAAAGATTTCTCGTGTTTCTGCCCCATTCGAATATGCAGTATTGTTGAAAAATAAAAGAGATGATGTGTCTTCCATTTCCTACGCATCTTATGGGAAAGGAAACTTCGGAAAATCCTCAACTTACAAAGGTTATCCTTGATCTCGACAAAATTCATATCCAGATTGTTATATCCAATCAAGTTATCAAACCTCACCATCGAATTACAAAATTCCACCTCCTAATTACCAAACTCCACCACCGAGTTATCAAATTCCACCTCATATTTACAAAACTCCACTTCCACATTACCAAAATATCCATCCATATTAGCTCCATCAGTTAATTGCTCAAATATCCAACGAAGTTACCAAACTCCACCACCACATTACCAAAATACCCCTCCTAGCTATCGAGGTCCATAATATCTAAATTTCAAAACGCCAGCACCAACTTACAAAAATCCTCCAAACAACTGTCAATTACCTTCACATCGAGGAAATAATTATCATCCTTGTCTCCCAAATCTTGAGAAGAAACCTTCTAGAGTCTTTAATCCTTTGGTTGAGAGCCGAACACAACTTTTTGAGCGACTGAAATCAGCTGGCCTGATACAGAAAATTGATCCAAGAATATAAATGTCAACTCCAACATTTATAGATCCGGTCTTCATTGTTCTTACTATTCAGGAGGTGCTGGACATATTACTGAGGATTGCATCAACTTGAAACATAAAATTCAAGATTTGATAGATCAAAAAGTTGTCACTCTTCAGACTGCTACTCTTAATGTCAATAGTAATCTCATGCCGAATCATGGAGGGATGACTATTAACGTGATTTAAGTCGAAGAAGATTTGTAAGTGGAGAAAGTTATAATCTCAGTCAACCTTGAAAATATTGAGAAAGTTATAGCCTCTCAACTAAAAGAGAGAAGTCTGAACTTGGGATCATATCACCTCATCAAGCTTTTCAAAAATTATTGCCTCACTCATATCGGTCTTTTCCAATGCAAAATGGTCTAGGGGAAGGAATCGAAAGTTTATTCAAAGAAGGTGATATTGTGCTTGAAAAAACCATTGTGATGACAATCGTACTAGACAGCGAGCCAAATGAGAAAATGCCTACCTTGATATCCACTCCGCTCTTGAATAATCACTTGTCTTGGTAGACCAAGAAAATTTTTATGTTATTTTCAAATTTTGTGGTGTTCCTAATGAAGCTCGAGACTCATCCCATACTCTATTTTCGTCTCATTAGGTTTTAAACTCCCTCTAATGTTTCGAAAAAATAATAATAATAATTTTTTGTCAAAGTTCTTATTTTCTTATTTCAAACGAAAAACTCCTTTATTGCAAAAATTTTCTTTACTTGTTTTATATTTGCTATCTAACAGTAGTTGTCTATAATTTCTGTGAAAAATATTTTCAAAACTGTCAATGTCGTGTTATGTCACAAGCAGAATGAACAAAATGGGATAGATGTGGACAAACTTGATGGCTACAACAAAGAGATCATGATACCCAAACACTTGGTTGAAGAGTTCAAACAGTTAAAAATTCCCGATAAGTCAAATTTAGAAGATATCAGAACAATGAATCATGAAAATGATGAACACATCAAAGAAATCAAAATTGGTGCCTATCTAACAAAAGAAAACTCATCAATTTGCTTGGAGAACACATCGATACATTTGTTTGATGACATTACATAGTTGAGCATCAACATTAGTTCTCATAAGTCAATCTACTTAAATGTTGTCAAAAGATACAATGTTTCAAGACTCGATTTCTATCTTTTCCTTGTAAACGTCTTTATTTGGTTGTAATCATTTATGCTTAGAATTTATCTCTTTCTAATGAACTACATGTGACCTAAATTCTCAAGAATGAGATACCTAGGCGGCCTATGTCGGCCCCGATCACCCCATTTATCAATTTTTGATATTTTCTTGCATTTGAACTACGTTCGACCTGAATTCTCAAGAATGACATACGTAGGTGGCCTATGTAGACCTCGTTCGGTTACTTTGTAGATTTATTATTATTGTTACTTTGAGGGGGAACTACGTTTGACCTGATTCGTGACTCAAAGGAATAAGTAGCTGCCAGAACGACTCAGTCATATCTCCTATAAGGTTTCTATTTTTTTGTACAATAGAAACTGGGACATAATTTTTTAGAGGGATTCAAAAATTCTAAAGATGAAGATCTTTTTTCCAACAAGTCAAGACTGAAGTTACATTGAGGATTGTAACTGGGACAAAGTTTTTAAGAAGATCTCAAAATTTTGTGATTATTTATAGGCAGTTCAAGGATGACCTCAAAAATTTCATCATGGCTTCATTAGAGATTTAAGACAGCTATGAATAACTCCGGCATGATCAGAAGTTTAGAAGTGACTTCAAATGATCCTCATGTCCATTATGAGAGCATAAGTCAACTTCAACAATCCTCAACATTTCAAGAGTCAGATCGCCCAAATCCCAAGAATATTAAGAATCTTTTCGATGACTTACTAGATAAACCTCAAAGTTTCGAACCAAGGACATTCATAAGCTTGACATGAAATGACACTTTGATAGTGACCTTTTTCAATTATAACTTTTTAACAACCTTCTCTAAAAGATTTTATCTATATATTCCAAATATTTTGCATAAAATGTTTGTCTTGTATATTGAGAAGCAAATAATAAGAGCAATCATCTGAAAATACCAAGACAAGGAGCAAGTAATTGAAGAGGTCAATACGGCGCAGTTTGTTTTCAAAAATAACAATTTTCATGTGGATGCAGGTCGATAAGATTGTCTCAAATTCATCATATTCCTCCATTCAACAAATATAGAGAAGTCAAAAGAGCGAGGAGCTCCAGAAGATTGACATTTTTCTGTGGATGTAGGAAAGCCATTGAAGTTTTGCAGAAGAAAACCAAGAGTTCAGAAAACGAGCAACAACACCTCGTTTAAATTCCTAGCAAAACAGGAGTCACAACAAAAACAAAGTGTTCAAAATAAGAACAAGTGAAAGAATCACTCTCAACATATACAAGCATCTTCGATGACACGAGATTATATTTCTCAGCATCAAGAATGTTTGAAGAATATTCACAAATCTCGTTGATATCAGAAGCGGTAATGTGAACTACCTAGATGGACGTCTTCGTTACCACCCAGATTGACATTCCTAGAATATTATCAAATGATATAGTATCATCACCTAGAGAGAAATCATCATCATATTATCTATGGAATATCCTTATCCTACCAACGGATCTTCGTTATTATCTTTATCAGCATTATCCTACCGACGGATTTTTATCATCTTCATTAACATTGTCCTACCAATGGATCATTGTCATCATCCTATCCATGGAGCAACATCATCATCCTATCATTATCATCATCCTGCCAATGTATCATCATCATCCTACCAATGGATCATCAACGAAGCATCATCATCCTATCAATGAATCAACATTATCCTACCAATGGATCATCAACATTATCCTATCAATGGTTCAATATTATCCTACCGACGGATATTCATAATTATTATTATACTACCAATGAATCATTATTATCCTACCAATGGATCAACATTATCCTACCAATAGACAATCAACACTATCATATCAATGGATCAACATCATCCTACCGAAAATCTTCATTATCATTATCCTACCAATGGATCATCTATTATCCTACCAATGGATCATCATCATTATCCTATCAATGGGTCATTACCCTTGTCATACCAATGGATCATCATTATCTTATCAATGATCATTATTATCATCCTACTAATGGATCATCATTATTCTATCAATGGATAATCAACATTATCCTACCAATGTGTTTTATTTGGGAAAATATATTTTATTTGGTTTTTGATTCTTAGGACTTGTTTAGAGTCGTCATTCTGTTTTATTTAAAAATTAGGAAAACAGTCCGCTCTTCGCGCGGTGATAAACTACATCAATTAGCCTACCTATGATTATTAGTAATATTTGTACTTTTAGGGAGTACACTGATTTGTCAAGAATATTTGATTTCATTCCCAATATTTATATTTATCTTTTCCTGAGTAGTTAATAACATTTGATTCATCAATTTTGAGTATTTTTCTCCTATGCAAGGTCTATTGATACCTAATCCAAGTGTTGTGCATCTAATTGAATTTGTTGTGTAGCTGATAAATTTAATAAACATTCAAACAACATATGCTCCTTTGGATTAAATAATGTCTCACCAAATCATTTTATTTATATTCATCCATTATCATTTGCAATAATTCCCTAGGCAAAAGACATTGGGCTCGGATCCGGCAAGGGTAGAGCGGACACTTACCTTACCCCTACGTAAAAAGCTTGTTCGCAAAAGACCCCATGCTCAGGTAACACAAAATAAAGTTGTAAATATAAATACAACAATAAATACAACATAGAGAAAATTACAATTTTGATTGTGAATAATACGTCGGATGTAAGGCAAGACTATTGGGATCCTCGTAAAAGTGTGCAATTATGAAAAACTTCCCAAGAAGTACCCATTTAAGCAACTTAGGAATAGTAATTACGATGTTCATAAATTTACTGCATGGAAGAAAAGTTTGACCCAATATATACATTTGTTCTATTTTATGTAGAAAAAATTTAAATCTCATTGAGCTATCATGAACTAAAAATATAGTGTTTTCTTAAAACACGACTTAAGACAATGAGATTTAATATAGTAGGTGTTTACCTCCATCAGCTAGAATTGGGGAACCACAGAGATTAAAGTAAATTTCATTTTTTCGGATGCAACCAATAAAAATTTTGAATTAGAGATACACTTATAATATTAGAGGTCAAAAATCTCCTCAGGACGGTATCAAATTCAGTAGCATTGTTGAATCCTCGCGAGCTATCAGGTAACTTAGCATTATCCTCCTACTAAGTGATGGACAAAATATCCCATAAGCACCTTTCATGACCAACCCAAAATAGTCTTCGGTAATTTTTGCTAAGCATTTGTTTAATGTTTAATGGTGATAGTGTTCAAGGTACGTTGGCGTGAAAGAAAATGAAAATTAGGAAGGAGATAGGTATATTAGGGGAATGGGCCAAACATTTTTGCGAAGCTTTGTAGAGGTAGATATGGGAAAGCAAATTTTGAATTTGAAGGGTGGTATAAGGAGATTAGTTTTTGCCGTGTTTTTGGCATTTGACAAAAAATAGATAAGTTAGTTTCCTGGTTTGTGGTGGTGTCACATCAGAGGATTCAAATTCAATTTTAGATAAACACGCACATGATTATGTCTCAAATATTCTGTTACATATATCTAAGACCGTGTGATTAACGACTTCACATTATGACTGTCGACCAATCACTCTTACGTCTAAAATTCACAAAAGAAATGTTTCGAGTGATCGCAAACGTCTCATATACAACACAGTGTTCTGGGCTTCCATTCCTCCTGGCTAACATTACCAAAATTGTTTAATACCCTCTAAAATAAACGTATTCAACCATGATTTTCACGTGTTCATGAAATTTTGTGTGATGTCAAAAGCTTCTGATCGCATGATCACCGGATACATATATACCAAACACATGAACAAATATTTTAATTACTAATTTCATAAAAGCATGTACAATAGCAAGACAGAAAGGAATAAAGATTAGTTTTGTCTCCCTTTCAAAACTTTATTATTGTTATTATTTTTTAATCCGATTAACATTTTCCATGTCTACCATATGTTAGATTTTATAGTAGCTGCACCTGAATTTATACATTTGTCAAGACCTATATGTCATGTTGGTTTAATGTTTTACTTGATAAGAACCAAGATATCTACACCTCTTTCATATGAAAACCTTTCCCTATTAATTATTGTTATGTATTTGAACCATGGATACTGCTCTAGAAGGCCACCCACCATTTAAACATCCACCTGCTAGATAGCGGTGTGAATTTTCATCTGAAAAATATAGGGAGGGGGATATAAATTCTAATCAGCTAATGACAATAAATGGTACAACATCGATCATTTGATGTTGTGCTAACTGAAATTTAGCAGATGATTCAAGGTAGTATTATATAGTTTTAGTAGCGGGCCCTTGAATTTTTTTGAGTTTAAAGCCACACTTTTAGCATGTTTTATAAAATAGAAAACTAAAAAAACCGTGAAAAATGGAACTGAAACTTAAATAAAAAAGGAAAAACTGAAATTAAAAATAATATGCGATCAAAGGGATTTGAGCCCTCAAGGTGGAGCTTAATTTGAAGGAGACCTACCACTGGGCTATCTGCTTGTCTTTGTCATTGAGGGGGTTCAATATATATATATACACCTAAATACAAAAAATTTACCTTATATATATTGTGTATTTTTTTGCCGAGAGGGTCCAGGTGAACCCCCTAGACCCTATGTGGATCCGCCCCTGTTGGGGATGGTAACTTACATCTTAATATCTCAACTCCTCACTATGATAATGATATACTTTAGAAACAGGGATAAACTTTATATAATCATACTTGGATGGTGCATAGGGATTTGAGGTGGCATTTTTCATAACTTCTAAGGAAGGAGAGGAGAACTTTTGTAATTAAATGAATGTAGGAGTAAGCTCGGCTAAGAGATAGACTGCAATAAACAAAGGCGACCATAATTTAATAACAGGGGAGGCATGAAATAATACAAAACTAGCATAACTATTCAAAATTTTCAAGCATCCAGCGATACATAAAAGGCAAGGTTAAAAGTTGCTATGACAAAGATGCAGATAAGATTTTCTTGGTTCGCAGTTCAGCAGTATTTTTAAGTAGCCCATGAAATATTTGCACAAATAGGCAATTATTAGAATTGTAAATATACCTTAATCTTTATCTTTTCCAGTCCAGAAGTTGTGAGCATACCTTGTTCTTTTCCAGTCCAGAAGTTGTTAGCATACCTTGTTCTTTTCTAATTTAGAGAGGTGTGGTTAAAAGATGAACTGCAATTAACAAAGATGATCATAAGGCAATAATTGGAAAGATATGAAAGTATATAAATTATACATTAAGTTTCAAGCTTCCCGCCATACGTAAAGGTAAGTGTAGAAGTGGCAAAGACAACGATGTAGTTCAAGTTTTTATTTTTTTTTAGGTTGGAAGTTCAATAGTTCTTTTGGCCTATTATCCATAAGCATAGAAAGACAATGATTCGAATAGTATACCATAATATTTTTCTTCTCCAGTAAAGAACTTGTATCTATATGTTTTGCTTCTCAAGTTAATAATGGCACGGAGTATAAGAAAAAAAAGCGTAATATCTTACTGAATCCTAGTAGTCTTTGAAAGGCATAACACTTGGAAGATAAATTTTAAGTAAAATGGAAAAGACATTGGAATAATGGAAAAATTAGTGTAAAGTTATAAGATTTTAGAGCAATTTTGAGCAACCCATAAAAAAATGTAGATTTCAAAAAAGGATCGGGTTAAAAGTTTGAAGTAAGATTTCAAAATGAATGAAGGGCGAAAATATATAGAAAGGACATCTAAAGCACAATCAAAACTTGTGTAAATCTGACGGATTTATTTATGCACAAAACGTGTGCGGTAAAGCATAAGGATAAACAATATGGGGGGGGGGGGTGTTACATCTTTTAGCATCCTGGAAAGATTTGAAACCCATAACAATTGTCAGTTAAACTGTAAGTAAAATGGAAAAATATATTGAAATACTTTCGGGATCAATTTTCAAGCATCCAATGTTTTCTAACATTTATCTATGATTGATCTCCGATCGGGTTATCACCAAATGAGGGTTAAAGATGATGACATTCCGAAGATGGCTTTTCGAACTCGGTATGTCATTATAAGTTTTTGGTTATGTCGTTTGGGTTGACTAATGCTCTAGTGGCGTTCACTGATATGATGAATAGAGTGTTTAGACAATACCTTGACATGTTTGTGATTGTGTTCATTGAGGATATTTTAATCTATTCAAGGAGTGAAGGTGAGAGAATCATACATTGGGCATGTTAGAGTGAATTTGGTATAACTGGAAACCGGAGATTTCAAAAGTAAAAACCTTAGAAGTTTAGGGAAGGAAAATATAGTAAGTAAACAATTTAATTTAAAAGGCGAGAGTGTCATTAGAAAGTAGCAGGGTGCTTCTGTGTTTGTTTTTTAGAACTTACCTGGCTAATGTGTCATATGCATGAAGGCCATATGAAATATCAAAGCAATTACATGTCTTTCATTTGAGTTATATGAAGCAAAGTATATAATTTTGCATTACTCTGAGAATTTCCTTTATTAAATCATATGTCATGATGTGAGTAGTGCAATAGCAGATTAATAATGCTTCTTAAGTCTTACCTTTTGATGTTCTTGTAGATCAGAACTTTCAGCATGTTATTCGAATACCATAAAACTATAAAGTGCAGACAATCAAAACAGATTTAATTAACTTTAATGTCAAAATGTACTATATGGTCTTGCTAAGCTGTTCTTTCTCAATCATATTACTTAATTGTTTGCAAGGCAATTGGACAACAAATGGACAAAAGAAAATAAGTCATCCAAGAAAAAACGACATTTAGCACTCATATTCTATGGAATTTCCTTTTCATTAACAATGCTAGCGTATAGATGCATTCATGACATACAAAAAAAATCTATCCTTACATCATTCCATCAATCGGGTTAGAATAGAATTAAAACGATGTGTGTGCAAACTGTAAAGCATGTACCTTGATGGTCTTTAGCCAATGTGGTTGGCGCTGTGCAGAACGTCAAAGACTGCATAGAAAAATTTGAGTTTTTATTTAGAGATTAAGGTGTTAAGGGGATTTTGATGAGTAGAAGTTGAAAGAAACAGAAAATAAGCATGGAGATTGATAAAGCATCGTCCTGGATGGTTACTAGAGACTTGGATCGGCTTCTGCACACGTCAAATGCATTCTCGCATCTAAAAGGACTTTGATTTTCTTTAGTTCTGTTTCTTCCTTCCTTCATCGTCTCCGGAACTCGCTGAGATTCTCGAATTCTCGCTGTGGTCGTGGAAGGTTCCTCCCCTGCTCGTCTAGTCTAATTCACTGCCTAAAAAGAGGTAATAATCCCTTTTTTTAGCCTTCTCTACATGACTTCGAGCCATGCCGGTTCTTTTTTGTATGAATTTAGTTGATTTGGAGTTTTGTTTGTTGGTTGTATTCGCCGAAATATGGTTATACACATTTAGCAGTTCGTTTCTCTTCTTTGGTTGTTATTAGCTTTCTCGTGGGGCCTTAGCATGTTGAAACCTTTTGTTGTTTAGTTCATTTTCTTGTGTTTGATTGTTCATAAGTTTGGCTTCGAATTTTTCTTGTCAGATTTTATACACCAAAATCTTTGGAACATTATTTATCTATCATGATTTGCATTGTCCCAGCTTGTTCCCGTATTCCCCCTTTTGTTATTTAAAAATGATAAACTACTTACCTTGTTTCCATGCTATCAAGAGTTTAGTATTTTATAGCATCCTTGTGTGGTAAATTTTTTGTATGTCTGCTATATTTTGGTGTAGTCCGATCTGACCCATTTTTATTCCAGTGAGTTGTCCTTAAGCTTGCAACATCTCTTTAAGAGTTTTTTTGTGTGAAACCTTACCATATTTTCCTCTAAAAATTAGCATATTTGTATCCTTGTCAAGTCATAGTGTACAACCCCATTATTTATTGTTTATTTCACCGATAGCTTTCTTGAATACCATGCTATTGAACAAAGTACAATCACCTCCTTATTTACATTTTTAATTACTCAAGAAGTGACCCTTTAGCATTATTAATTGGTTTTGTTTCAATTCTTTAGAAAGCATGCTTTGGAGTTGTGGTTTTTCCCTTTAGTCCTTGGCATGTGATTCATAATAACCATTATGTAGCTTCTCTTGTTAAATAGCTTGTTTTGTACATGTTTGCTTTTATGAAGATTAGTAAATCTTCTCATTTAGTTTTTTCTTGTTTGTTTAGTGATTTCTTATTTCTTATCCTCATGTTTCGTTGCATGTGAAACTCCATCCGAGTCCTCTGTGGACTCCCTCCCTCATTGTATTTCGAGTTGGGAGACGAAGATCCAAAATTTTCCTCTTTTGATTCAGACCCTTTTCCGAGCTCGATGTTGGCGAACAAGTTCGGATTAAAAAGAATATGCAGCTGATTGAGAAATTGAAGATTGGGCCGAAGGCCCACTCTTTATATCAAAATTGTATTTTGTTATGTTTGGGCCTAAGCTCTTTTATTTCCATTATTATTGTGTGTTAGTTTAGGACAGGTGGAAGAATTTGGCCAAGGCCCAAAGAAAAAATATTTATTTTATGTTAGACTAGGACAGGTACGAAGTTTTGGGCCTTTGGACCAGAAACTGAAATTAGGCCCAAGTTCTGGTCCACGCAGACAGAAAACCATACATGGGCCCATTTTTATTTACTAATTATGTTTTACAAACGCCTATTTATCATTATTTGGATACTTGTATGTTTGATTAGTTTTCAGGTTGTCACGATTAAATTTCTCAAGGAATTAGCCATTGGAAATTAATTTTTTAAAATTAAGTAAGCACTTATTTTCTACTTCACTTTAAAAATTATATTTGCAAAAGATATCTTGCTTAAGTAATATCTCAATATTTTCCTTCCCCCCTTAAAGTTACTTTAAACTGTTAGAATTATGTATTCTCTCAATTTTGATTAAGTTGCTTATTTTAAATCTAATTAGCCAAAAAGTTAATTATCATATAACTGCATATTAGCGGATGTCTTAGGTGCTTTAAAATCCTTTCTAGAACATTAATATGAACCACGAACCCCTCAAAGTTTTCAATCAATTCCCTATTTAATCTGTTGAAAATTAGTTTTTAATTTTTTCTTAAAAATTAAGTGGCGACTACAAAACAAGTCAAATCTAAATATATCTTTTAAAATAAAACAATATTCACCCTTAAGATACTTCTTAGGAACTTCAAAATATTTAAGGTCTTGAAATTTGGTTTCCATATGAACAAAATCCATAAAAGGCTTATACCTTTCAACAAACCTGGACACTTTTCAAGGAACATCCTGAATTATGCCCAACACTTCCTCACTTAAGTCTATGTCAACATCAAGCACTTGTATTTTGATGCCTCCACCTTGTAGGAGTTCCATTTTATAATAAAAGTTCCCTTACTATGCATTTCAAAGAAATGATCCAGTCCTGCAACATTACACTATCTACCAGGTAAAACATACCTAGTTTGGTTATTATTTCAGGATAAAAGACCCTTCCATTCAATAGTTATTGGGTTTTGAGAGCTTCAATTCTTTTTTCCCTGGTGAAAATGTATCCGCTTTTCCTTTCCTAACAAGGAGACCTGGTCCCTCTATAGATTTGGACTTGGATGCGGTCTTTGGATTGACAGGAGCCTCATTTGCCTTCTTCCCCTTGCTGGTTTTCTTAATATTTGGAACTTTCATTTTCATATCCTCTATTTCTCTATATATTTTTGCCACAAACCTTACGATGTCGTCTGATTCAATCTCACTTGACTAAACAGCCACACCCTCCTTTGAGATATTAATGGGATCCACTGTCTAAACATCTTTGGAGATGACAATTTTCCTCTTCCTTTTGTTGTGAAGCGCTTGGGATTTTTTTACTTCCATAACATCTCCCATTAGTTTCTGTTGTGATCCCCGTGTAGCATACTTTTGAGAAACCTTAACAGAAGAGGGTTCAACAAGCTTTCCCTTGCCATTGTGTTTTGTTGTTGCCACACATGGTGCCTCTCACACTTGTGCAACCTTGTCAACACCTGAGATTTCGCCTTCAACAACCACTTTTTTAGGGGCATTTTCTCCTATTCTTCCTATTTGTTTCCAAGTGAGAGGAGATTGTTCATCCTCCTCACCCTCATCCTGATTTATGTCAATTTGAGGGGTTTTATCAAACAAGAGCTTAGACCTGTTGAGGATCTCATCATGTGAATGAAACTCAACTTCAAAGAAAGGAGGATGGATATATACTTCAAAGTATTCAAGGTTTGAATAAACCATTCCTCACCTATGGCAAATATGTTTGATCTAACCCATTCCTTCAAGTAAGTAACCATTAATTAACCTCTCAAACATTACAGAAGACACATGACCAGGTTCTAATATGATATCTAACTCTAAGGCAGGCATATCATAAGAAGGTTTAACAACAAATTGTGCCTAAAAGTGATTTGAGGCATGTGGAGTAGAAAGAACTAGAGCGAGTGAACAAGAAATAGCCTCAGTTGTCAAGGTAAGATTAGAAAGGGTTTGTGCTATTGGAGACTACAATTCTTTCGTATGAGGCGTATCAGACTCGCCAGTTTCACCCATCCACACACATGAATATAAGGGGAGGGATCTTCAAGAAGAGTTGAGAAAGGGGAAGAACTAGGGTTTTTGATTTCTGGGAAAAAAAGATCTTTTGAATGAGAGGATGGCTTAGACATTTCTGAGAAAAAAGAATAGAGTGGAAAGTACAGAAAATGAAAAGTAGAGAAGATTTAGAAGGATGAATATGATTATTTTAAGGAAAACAGGTTTCTAGGTCTTTTAGCACTTGAATTGGGTATGTGAACAGAGGTTATCTTTGGACGTGAAATGAAAAGTCAAAGAGATGACACGTGGAAAGTGACCGTTAGGTAGTAACTTAACATAGTAAGGTGATACTAACCTGAGTAGGGACCTGGTCCCTTTCTAGGAGTAGCCCTGAATAGTTTGACTTAATCTTCCCTTTATCTAGAGTGATATGAATGTGTACCTGCAATAAGGTAAGTTTGTGAGTTCCCGTATAGTTCACAAAAACAAACAAGCACAGATACCTTCCCTATGAGTGTAGTCAATGATAAGGTGACTTTCATGGTTGTTGATGGCTCAGTTCGGCCTGAGCATCTCCAAACTTATCCTATTCTTGATGAAGTGTTCCTTTCTCAACGTTTTGGTGAAGATGTCAGTTATTTGATCTTCGGTCTTGCGGAACTTCATATCAACATGTCCCTTTGCAACATTATCTCTAAGGAAAAGATGTCTAACATCAATGTGATTTGTTCTTTTATGTTGAACATGAATTTTGGCAGTATTCATTGCATTTGTTTTCTCACACATGAGAGGTATCTTATCTGCGAAGATACAAAGTCTTCAAGCTGTTGCTTGATCCACAAAAGTTGTGCACAATAAATCTACAACCACATACTAAACCTTAGTTGTAGATAGGTCCACAAAGTATTGTTTCTTGGTTCCCCCCGAGATTAGTGATGATCCCATAAAGTGATCCATTGCTGAGGTGATTTTCCTATCAATGAAGTATCATACATAGTCAACATCAACATATTCAATTAGATCAAACAAATCTCCTTAAGGATAAAATTAGACCAGGTCCTGAGTTCCTTTCGGATATCTCAAAATGTGCTTAGTTGCCATTAAGTGAGATTTCTTTGGGGATACCTAAAATATAACACACATTCCCACACTAAACACAATATATGGCCTTCTTGTAGTCAGATAGAGAAGTGATCCAATGAGTCCCGTATACATCATCTCATTCACTTCGATACCAGCTTCATGACTTTCAAGTTTAGCACTTGTTCCCATCGGGGTGTCAATTCCTTTAGCCTCTAATATTTTGAACTTCTTGAGAAGTTCCTTGATAAACTTCCTTTAGCCTCTAAGTGGACTGCTTGATTTGCAAGCCTAAGAAAAAAGAGAGTTTTCCCATCATGCTCATTTCAAACTCACTTCCCATTAAGGACGCAAAATCCTCGCACAACGATCTGATGTAGCCCCAAAGATTATGTCATCAACTTACACTTGTACAATGAGTATTTCCTTCTCTCTTGATTTCAAAAATAAGGTGTTTTCAAAAATAAGGTGTTGTTAATCTTTTCTCTTTTGAAACCATTTTCAAGAAGAAAATTTTACAACGTCTCATGTTATGCTCTTAGAGCCCATTTCAGACCATATAGGGCTTTATCTAGCTTTAGCGCATGAGTCGGTAGATCAACATCTTCAAAACATGGAGGTTGTTTGATATATACCCCAGGTTTAAGCTAAACATTGACAAAGATAATCTTGAATCCATCTAAAATATCTTGAACTCCATATATGTGTCAAATGCAATTAGAGTCATAATATCCTCCATTCTAGCAACTGGAAAAAAGGTTTCATCGTAATCGATACCTTCCTCCTTATTATATTTCTGCATTACTAGCCTTAACTTGTTTCTTATACTAATCACATGCTTATCAAGCTTCAATCTGTAAGCTCGCATGGTCCCTATTATGGTTCTACTTAGTGGTCAACCAGGTGCCATACTTGTCTTCTCTCAAATTGATAAAGTTCATCCTACATTGAATTTACCCAATCTTCATCCTCTAGAGCTTTGTTTATTTTCTTGGGTCCGAATATAGATATGAATGCTCATAACGGAAGTAATTTTTTTATTTTTGATCTAGTGTGCATTCCGGAATCCAAAGGTGAAACAATTGTTTCTATGGGATGGGAGGACTGATGTTTCCATCTTCATTTCCTTGCACCTTCGTTGTTAGGTTCAACAACTAGTTCTCTACCTTCAAAGTTTTCTTCATTGGTTTCCTCTTTGTTGACTTTATCTAAAGAGTTAAACGACCTGGTCCTTCTTAAGGATTTGCATTCTTTTCATAATTTGGATCAACCTCATGAGATGTTTCCTAAACAAGATTATCTCTCTGGATGTGCAGTAGCTCTTCAAGTTCAACTTTATTTCCATCTTCAAAGTTGTTTATTTAACCAGATTCGTCAAAAGTGACATGAACACTGTCACGACCGGAATCTAGACCCCAGACGAGACTGGCGTTGTTGACCTCTCAGAGGTCGCAAACAAGCCTACTTACGTTATTCTTACTTCACTTAGGTTAATTTTAGCGGAAAATTTAAACTTTTTGTTTCTTAACATACTTATAAAAACATTCTCATTAATACGTAATTGTTCACCATCAACCATCTAACATTAAGAGATAAGCAACTGAAAGAAATAGATCAATTCTTATTAAGTGTATAATTGCCAAAATGGCACCAATACATAGTCTGAATAAAAACAGAAAAGAAACGCTAGTGGAACATGCTCCACTAGCTCAACTCTAAAACTAAGCTAAAATATAAAACAGTAGCATCCTCGAAAGCATGAGAACCTACCAACTCCGGATGAATGCTGGACGTCCGGATAACTGCAACAATGATCCTGTAGCTCTATCGTCCACCTGTGCCTGCACCTAAAATAGTAAAGTTGTATAGGGTTAGTACACACTTGTACTAAGTATGGATATATGCAAGCACACACCAAGGACATGCATGAGAAAGAATAGCTCTTCCTTAACAACATGATTTTTGGAAGTCAAATCAGTGGACTTGCCAAATTGAGATTAGGAAAGTTTCCAAATTTGTATTAGGAAAGTCAATGAGCTTTCCAGATTTAGATTAGGAAAGTCAGTGAGCTTTCCAGATTTGGAATAGGAAAGTTATGCCATGAGAATAACATGCATCATCATACTTTTCACATTGCACACAGCACATAACATTTACACATAGCACATATCATATAGCATATAGCACATTTTTGCATGTAGCACATAACTTCTTAATATCATTCATTCATATGCCATGAGACCTTGGAATCATGGACTTAACATTAAGACATCCCAGAAATGAGGGCTCAACAGATGGGACCTCTATTAGGGAGTCTTCATTAGCAAACACAGAGTCTGCTTCGTTCATTCATACGTACTCCATTTCATTTCATTCATAGGCCAGTGTAACCACCAGCTATACCTAGGATGTAGTTTAAGACTTTCATTAGGTTCGTTGTGCAATGACCAAGAATGACCTAATGTCATTACTTGAATCTAACTCACCTTTTGATTATCCTATCCTAACACCTTTGGTATCATTCATTTCATTATGTGCATCATTTGAGGCTTGCCTCATTCATTCATTGGGAACTTTAACTTTAACCGACATAGATCATATGAGCATCATGAAATCCAGTGTCTCCCCCACACCGAAAAAAGGTGGAATCACCGGCCAAAGTGACCCAAAACATGCTAGCGTACATGGGAATTTAACCCCGCCAGATCCCTATATTGGCTATATAGGTTCGAAGACTAGGAGATATAAGGAGACCCATACCTGGTAAGCCGGAGAGTCTCATCTCATGAGAGTTACGTGAACCTCCGCCCTTCCCGAAAGAAGGCATCACCGCTCATAGCTAGCCTATCAGTGTTCAGTATAAAGTTTCATTTCATTCATCTAATACGTCATGGAAGCTGGCTTCTAGTATGAGGACATCATAGCTCATTAGATGATTTCTCATCTCATCATTAGTATTAAGTGTGTTAAGCTCAATACCTTCATTAGAGTGTTCATAGAGACTGGTCTCTTCATTAACTTACACTCTCATAGGTGAGTACGTATTGGTAACATTTACTTAGGTTCATTTGAGATTGCTCTCATCATTTACATTAGCCTCATATCATGTTGTCACCACATTCATTATCATTAGCACCTTTTCTTTTCATAGTTACTCACCTCTTATTACGTGAATGTTCATTTCATCATATGCCAATGCACTTGGCCATTTAGTGTGTTAGACACCCTTACTTAACCCTTCTAGGGTTTCATCATTTCATTGTTCGTTTTCTCATTTCATTATTCATATCTTACACTCATACTTAACCCTTCTAGGGTTCATCATTTCATCATACATCTTAGGTTCACTTACTTTCGAACGTATGTTAGACTCATGTGTCTATACATACAAGCCATGAGGCTTCATTCATATTTCGTCTAAGTGATTCATTTCTTTCTAAAATTATGAGACACAAGACTTATGCATCTTGTATGTATGCCAAGATCTTGATTTCGATCTAAATATGTGGCATTATTCTTGGATATTTTATTCACGTATGACTTATGTATCAATACGGAAGTTTGGGCAAGGAAACCCAAGTTTGAATCACTTGGCTATCATTTACATTTTTCATTGATTTTATTTTTAATATTCATAACATTAGAACTCTAGATTAAATCCTAACATTAACATCGTATCATTAATTTTCTACTTAGTTTTTCTCTTAGGTTGGCCGAAGGGTTGTGGGTTCGAACCCCCCCCACCCCTTTTTATTTTTCATTAACATCTTTTTGCCTCTTTTCGCCCAAACCAAGAGGTTGTGGGATCAAACCCCCACAACCTCTTTTACTTTTGTTATTCACTTCGCTGGGATTGGGAGGTTGTGGGTTCGAACCCCCACAACCTCCTTATTTAGACTTTAATTTCGTTGAGGCTGTGAGGTGGTGGGTTCGAACCCCCACAGCCTGCTATCTTTATTTTTATTTAAATATTCCTTAACTAGGCGCCTTGGGAATGAGGTTGTGGGATCGAACCCCCACAGCCTCACTTTGTTTTCTTAATTAACTTTGCCTTCTCCTTTTCCAGCCTTGAGGTCGTGGGTTCAATTCCCACGCCTCACATTTTCTTTTCTTTATTTTCTCCTCCTTCACTTGCAACCTGGAGGTCGTGGGTTCGAATCACGCCTCCCATTTATTTGTTTGATTTATTTCCCTCTCCTTTCCCCCACCAGTAGCCCAAGTTCGAGTCCCCCCAGCCCCGCTTTTCATTTCTTTTTTGCGAAATTCAGTAGCCAAATGGGTGAGGTCACAGGTTCGAATCCTGGTGGCCTCACCCCTTTAAAATTCATGCAAATTTCTAGATTTCTTTGTTAAGCTTTAATCTAAATTAATATTGCATAGTTGCTGGAAATTTTGGTCATTGTTCAACTCATTTTCATCAACGTTTTCACATGATTCATAGGGTGCATTCATAAATTATTTTAACACGTTTTTAGGATCATATTTCATAGATTTATTTGGCTAAAAGATTGTTATTCAATCAACCATATTTCATTACAATGAACATCACATTGTGTACACATTTTACACATAAAATACAAAGAATGAACATGTTAATTCATACTTCTAACAGTGAGTAGTTCACTGCCAAAGTTCACTGCCAACGTGCACACACACATCATCTCTTTTGATCACACATTGCTTGTCATTCTCGTGATTTCACGTACAGAAACATATTCACATTCAACATAAAAACATCACACATACCTAAATCTACCAGCAAACAAACCCAACCTACGAATCATTGGGAGCTAGTGACAAGGACATGCAAAGGGGGAACAATCCTAGTTTCGGAGTGAATATCTTGAATCGTAAGGGGCCTCTTGGGAAAGGGAACAAGAGAGAAAAAAACCCATACCTTAATTTTCTTGTTTAAACGTGAAGTTGCTGCCCAAAATCCTCTCCAAAAATCAGTCCAAGCCTCCTTAAGTTTCACCACCAAGTCGACGGAATCTTCTCTTTGCCTTAAAGTTTTTGGTTACTTTGTTTTTCTTAAAATTTCATGTGAGTTCTTCAAGTGTGAAGAACTCTTAATATTATTTCAGTTCTTGAAGTTGTTTTGGCAGAAACAAACTTGAGAGAGGTGATTAAACGTGAGAGAGATTGTGAGAGAGTGAAACGTGTGAAGTTGTTTAGGCTTAGATAATGACTTAGTCAATTTAGGACTCTCCTTAATAAATTAAAAATCTGATTTTTCCTTTTATTTTAAATCAGCTAATAATTAATAAATATAAATTAATTACGTTAATTTATCAATTTAAATAAAAACAATTTAAATCATTGCTTCCACCTAGGTTCGAACCCGGGTGGAGCAAGACTCCACTTCAAGAGCTCAATTTCGGCTCTCTGTCCCCAAATTTGCCACTCCATTTTATTACATAATTAATTAATTATATATTTAGGGTAATTACGATATTACCCTTAGCCTGGTAAAAGACCATTTTACCCTTATACCCTCAAAACTTAAAATTTCTTCTTTTTAAGTTCGGTAAAGACTCCTTTGATTAAATCTTCCTTTTCGAGAGCGTTACTTGATTGGTTCCAACCTTTCAAAGCTCAACTAACTCCCCAATTTAGTTGGCTTGGCCGTAGTAAGGGTTCTGAGGTTTGGTTCTACGCGTATCAATCCGTGTGAACCTTGGTCTAATCGCAAGCATTCTTGACACCTTAAACATTTCTTATCCTCTTCATTTTTTTTGGGTTGTTACAAACACTCTCTTTTATGCATAAAGTTCTTTTATTGTAGACTTTGTATGCTTTGCTTATTGAAGAGTATCCCACGAAAATTACCTCATAACTTTTAGGATGAAACTTACCGGGATCATCTTTACCATTGTTAAGAACAAAACATTTGTATCCAAAAGCCTTAAGATAACTGAGTTTAATCTTTCTTCCTTTTAGTAGTTCATACGGTGTCCGTTTAAGCATGGATATTATGGGGAACCTTTTGGTTACATATCATGTCGTGTTCACTATCTCCGCCTAGATGTTATTTGCCTATTTGAGTCAATAAATATAGTTCTTGCAATTTCTATTGGAGTTCTATTTTTCCTTTCAACTACCCCATTTTGTTGAGGAGTTTTAGGAGCAGAAAAGTTGTGACTGATTCCATGTTCAGCACAGAAGCATTTTATTTGAGATTTTCAAACTCTGTACCCAAGTCTGACCTGATCCCTACAATTTTACAATTAAACTTTATTTGATTTCTTTTTGAAAAAATAATGAGCACATCAGTTGTATCGTCTTTCGTTCCTAGGAACATGATCATGTTGAACCTTGAAAAATCATCGACTCTCACAAAAATGTACTACTTTCAACCTCTACTTTGAATTCTTACATGACCAAGTAGATCAATATGAAGAAATTGTAATGGCCTAGTTGTACTAACCACATAAATCCATATGAAGAAGTTCTAATGGCCTAGTTGTGCTTATGCCTTTCTTATGTATGAACGGAGATCTGGTTTGCTTTCCTTTTACACAAGCACCAAAAATCTTTTTATCAGCTAATTTCAATTTGGGAAAACCAAGGACCAAGTCCCCGAAAACAAGTTTATTAAAAAGTGATGTACTTACATGACCAAGCCTTATGTGCCATTGTATTTTTGAACACTAAGACATGTAAGATTATCTCCTCTTATTGAGTCCAAGTTTGATAAAAACGTATTTATTGAGCCTCTTTGCAGTTAATATCACCTCTTAAGAGATGAGATTGGTAACATTGCACTTGTTGGGAAAAAACTGACTTCATTTCCAAACATTAAGCTAGTTATACTTCAAACCATTAACATAGTAAACCTCATCCATGGAATGTCCCACAAACATTTTGATTTTCCCAATTCCAAGAATATGCCCTTTCTTACACACAACCACCTTAGTTTGCTTCACAAGAGAGAAAGTGATGCAGTTCTCCACTCATATTCTTGGAGCATCCGCTGTCCCTGAACTAACATTGACTGCTTCCTCTCTTCTGCGGACAAATAATAATTTTTTAGATTTAATAACCCACTTGAGGTGGAGTTTTCAAAAAGTTAGACAAGGGCCTGTAAGAAACCTTTTTGGTCCAAGG
Organism: Solanum sitiens; assembly: GCA_016801875.1. Lineage (NCBI taxonomy): Eukaryota > Viridiplantae > Streptophyta > Magnoliopsida > Solanales > Solanaceae > Solanum > Solanum sitiens. The sequence continues at coordinate 399,921 of JABWTJ010000593.1, forward strand.
AGGCAGTTTTTTCTCATTAAACTGACAGCTAGGACCGGTTTCCCTTCATTCCCTTAGTTTAGAGAACTTTTGAAAGTTCTCTTTGAATTTTCTTAGAGATTCACAACTCCTTTTCATATGGTTGTTTCTACCACAACGAGTGCACAACAAGTTATCAGGGACATACTTGTTGTGAGGGTTGTAATGAGGCTCCACCTTTCGACAACCTCGACCCTTCCCGTGGTTGTATTTTTTATAAGCCAAGCTTGCAAGGATCTTTGAGGAATTAGTCCATTTTAATGATTTGTTAAATTCCTCCTTAGCTTGACCTATATCAGTTTTTAACTGGGAGTTTCTTTCTAGTTCAACAACCACTTTTACCTCAAATTTCTTTAAGTTTTTGTCCAGATCCAACTCAAAACTACGTTTTTCACCATTTAAAGTGGTTTCAAACTTTTCTTTAAGTTACAAGTAATCAGTATCCAGATCTACAACTCTATCATTTATTTCAGACATTTGAGACAGAAGAGCTATTTTTTCATCTTGACAAAAGTCTAAGTTCTCTTTCAAGGCATTCTTTTCAACAGTTAATTAACCAACTGAATCAATTAGCACAACAATAACTTTTTTAACCTTTTCATAGAGTAAGTATCTATATTACTTTTAGGTCAAGAAGGGTAACCTCTTCCTTAGTGTCTTCATCTTCTGACTTTGCCATCAATCGAAAAAGGGAGTTGAAGAAGTCTTCCTCATCTTTGATCACCATCATAGTAATCTTCGGTATGATTTGATTTCTCAGAGTCACTTGAGGAGTTACCCAATACAACAAGAGTTTTATTGACCATCTGATCAGTGGTTGCTTAAATCCTTACATTATGAGGGACCATATCCTCATGCTTATCTCTATCTCCTTTGACATAATCTTTGTACTCTAGCTTGTGATTTAGAAATTCTCTCATGAATTATCCTGGCTTTCCGCACTTGTGACATAGATCATTTGCATTTTGAAACCCTAGATTTTCATTCTCTTGGAAACCCTCGATGCTTTTTGACTATTTTTCTAAATCTTCTAGTCAGGTAGGCCAACCCCTCATCGTCTTGTGATAGTTCACTTGGGGAGGCCTTCATTGCCAAGGACTTGTCTTTATTTCCTTCTCTTTTAGAGATATATTGTTGCTTTTTTAGCTAATAAGTTTGAAGGCTTACAATCAGCTTTTCCACGATGAGAGTCTGTAGGTTCCTAGCCTCACTGATACCATTTACCTTGCTTTCCATGACTTAGGAAGAACTCAAAGACTCTTACGAACTTGATTGCTGGAATATATAGGCTCACCAAGATATCGAAGCTCATTGGTAATGGAAGTGAATATGATGTGTATCTCATGAATGGTCTCTCCTTCCTTCATGCTGAAGTTCTCATACTAACTGTAAGCATGTCCACTTACAATTCCTTCACTTGAACAGTAGCTTCGTGGGCTATCTTTAAGCAATCCCAAATTTCCGTACCTGTTTAACATGTTGGGGTTGTATTGTATTCATCAGGTCCAATCCCACAAACAAGTACTTTCTTAGCTTTGTAATTTTTTCGATTGTTTTTCTATCTGTTTCATCATACTTGCTTTTGGTTTTTGGAATCAAGCGAATCAAATCTCCTTATTTAACATCCTTAGTAGGATCATAAGGACCATCAAGAATTATATCCCAAAGTTTATTGTCTTCTACAATAATTTAGTCATGCATTCTAGTCTTCCACCACTCATATTATTGTACATTAGCGCGAGGGGGACATCTGATGGATAGACCTTCTTCTAATATTGGTGGAGCAGCCATCTTCGCAGGATCCCTTCTTGATGTTAGTCAAATAGAAATTTCAAGTTCTGATACCAATTGTTGAGATATGCTAACTCACAGTGTGCTATATTGTCGGGTGGAATGTATGCTGCAATGTAGTAAACGAAATACAAAGAAAAATAAAGACAAGGAGTTTTTACGTGGAAACCTCCTTGTTGAAGGGAGTAAAACAACAACATGTACTAACAGGATTTCCAATTGTTTTCACTAATATCAAGCAACAAATAAATACATATTTAAAATAATCCAAACGAGATTAAACTCATAATCTCACTAGAAGTAATAGATTTATTACTCAAATGAGCCAAAGCAATGCCTCCATTGCTACTATATTAACTAACTCTAATTAATATAGACTTTACTCACAAGACACACAATTAAGTTTGACTGTGTTCTTGTATTTGGTACACAAATAAAAGACTTGATGCGTTTCTTTATAGATGAGAAACAAATCTTTCAATTTCAGCACATTACAAACATTTATATAACAACACTTAAAATAGGCCTTTGATATCTCTATCAGGCCCCTTGGTGTGTGTTTTAAAGATTGAGTTCTTTAAAGAAAAATATAGTACTTTTGAAATTAATGATCTTTGTTGTTTTGAATATATCAATCAACCAATGATGTATTATCTTTTGAACAAATAACTTCGTCCATTCTCACTGGAGGAGTACATTGTCCTTCTCACCTAATTGCTGACAAGGCAGCTTTACAAGTGTTCACCGTTGAAACTTAGACGAGAGTGATTCTTTGTGAGAATCGTCAAAACACTGAAATAATATATGATATGTAATATGGACCTTCGTCTAAATAATTGCTAACAAGGCAGCTTTACAAGAGCCAATGCATACTTTATCTTTGATGTTTCTTTTCTTTTTTTATAATTTCTTAGCACTTTAATCCTTAAGGTTTCATGTGGAGCCTTTTGAATTTTTAACTAACAGTTATTATTATAGGCAAATCAAATATATTTTTGTAGAATGTATCATTCTACATTGTTACAAGTCACACATTCATAGTTTGAATGATAAACCTACATAAAAAATAAGGTACATAACGATTACTCAAGTACACAATTTATTTTACCATATTTCACAAAATTTTCTACAGATTGAAAAAATTACGAAAAAGCACAGTCGCTCCTATTATCGGATACATTACTTTTGCGGATGTATCAGACGTTTTGTGATGTATTCCAATTCCACCAAATTTAAGAGATTTTTGTAATTTTAAAAAGAATAGGGATAATATGTAATTAGCTCTTAACACTTGAGATTTGTATAAATTCTCTTTTTAAATATGATAGCGAAAAAAATCAATATAAAAACCTATAATAAAATTATTTGGGATAAACAAAGAAGGAAGAAGGAATTTTTTAAAAGTTTTATTTAGAAAGGATGACGAAAGGTCTGTTGGTGAATGGGAAAACAGAATAATCAACATAAGGAGAAAAATAAAATAAAATAAGAAAACAAATTGAAATAAATAAGTAGAAAGAGGAGAGTTGAATTTTAAACTAAAACTAATGTGCAGGAATCGAAAAGCAAGTTAACAACCTCAAAACACACAGTTATGACCACTACGCCAACCAAACCATTTGTGACTTGGGTGCTCGGCATTAGATTTTATACATTTTTACTAAATTTCTATACAAGTATATATAATTCGCTACGAGGTTAATGGGTGCTCGAGCACCCATCCGGTATCATGTGGGTCCGCCCTTGCTTTCTTCTTTAGATCATATAAAATAGTTGTGTATTTTCTTTTTAAAAAAACTACTTATATATAGATGTGCAAATCTACGTTCAAATTATCATATAATATGATGATTATTGAATGCACCTTTTTAAGTGAGGTCAGAAATTTGAATCTTATATATTTAATGTATATCATATTTTTTTACGTGTGAATGCATTGTTGTTTACTAACGTTGTCAATTTTCTTTCGAATGAAGGACCACTGATTCATATTGTTGAACTAACGCTTTTAAAACCTTGGTTGTATTATATCTTTTTTTTTTGTTTTGTAATTATCAAAACAAGAAATTACACGTTAAAAAAATGTCCATGTGGAAAAAAACTTAACAATTGGTACACAACAATCCAATTGAGATGAGCTCATATCTGAATTTTGAAACTATTCAGAGGAAATTTGAGTTAATTTGGATTTAAAAACATCCATCTGCAATGTATACTTTATTATATCAAAATTGGATATACATCTTTGATACATAGCTCTATACTGTCTATACATGATTATATGTACAATATCAATGCATTATATATACATATCGATACACTACTGATTACATTTACATATGATCACTTTTTGAAAATACGTTTTGTTGCTTCTACATATTGGTAAGTAATTTGAGAAACTGATCATCATTTGTGATTTTCTATTAAAGCTGAATTCATCGTCGATCACTTAAAGTTGACACAAATATTTTCTTAACATTTTAACTAAGGACATGTTATGTCATTTTGACACTTTTTTGACAGTCAAATTAAAATTATGATAAAATGTGTGCAATACACTAAGAATAACATATCTTGATAACTAATTAAAAGAAAACATGTGAATTTTGGCTATACTAATTAATAATTTTAAAATAAATTATAAAAAAGAAAGAAAAAACTAATTTTCAACAAAATAAATAAATATTGCCTATTTTCTACCCCACCCCCACACTCTCCAAAACACCAACTTATCCCCACCCCCACACTTCCCCTTTTCCTTCTGGTACTATTCCTTTTGAAAATCTTTTTTTGTTCTTCTTCCAATTTTTTTTCTTTTTTCCTTTTTGATTTTCGTTAGATTTTATTTTATTTTTTTGCTGTAGATTCGATTAGGAGGACTATTTTACCGTGATAGTAATTTTTGGGTGAGGTTCCAACAAAAGAGATAGCATTCTTCTTTTATTTTTCTTTCAACATTTCATGCTTTGTTCTTTCATGTTCTTAAAAAAAATAGTGTACTGTTCAATTTTTGGACATTGGTCTAATTTCTTACTCCAATTTTTTTCTATATAAAGGAAGTGACCTCTTTTTTTAAAAAATAATATTATTATTTTTTTAGAAAAGTGCTAAAAATAGAGAGTGAAAAGGAAATATTTTTTACAAAAAATAAAGAAAAGAAGCTCCTCGCGCACTAAAAGTTGGTGCAACACGTCTACAGGGTAAGGCATGACAGAATAAAGTTCAAATTTAATAAAATTGCAGCTTAGTCTAAGAAAATAAGCTCTCATACGAAAAACACTCATAGAATTTTAACAGGATAGGATAACTTGTCATATGATGTAAAAGGAGGTTTAGTTATAGAGCGGGGTCATTTTGGGGGAAACAATTAACTACATCAAATAGTACTAGTCAAATTTAATGTCTTAAAATATCATCAACAATATTTGTTTAGTTAAATACACCTCCAATAAACACGTGCCTAATAATTGTGTTAAATAATATGAAATAGAGGGAGCCTCTAACTTTAGTGGGTAGAGTTATCGCGGTATGTCTATCGGTGGGAACTAGTAGCAGGATTGGGTAGATCAATCTAGGAGGAGGTGAAGATGTTTACCCAACTCCCTTTGTAAAAAAAACATTATTGTTGGTATAAACAAATAAATTAAACGTGTTTCACATTAATGTACTCAATATCGATGGTAAACCCCTCAACGCAAGTCGTAGGTACCACATACTTCTAGCCTACTACACTATGGAAGGTGGAGGGTACGCCTCGCTAATCTGGGGAATCAATCAAAAATACTTGTCCCACATCGGTCCTGCAAGCACAATTCATATATCGAACAAAAGAATGTATTGAAGTATACTTTCCGTTAAACATCAGATTCTAACTTAATTATTTAAATCCATGTCATAACCTAATGGTGTGGAAGGTCGATCACCTTGGTGAAGTCGTACAACCGAATGTCCACTACATTAGCACGGATGGAGAGTTGGAAAATCTTGTTTGTAGCATCCCGCCTTAGAAAGAGCTAAATTTAAAAAGAACTATTGGAAAGAGCCAAATCGAGAATTTCTCTAGTTAAGCTTAAGTTATGTTTTGGTCCACCTCAAACGACCATAACTTTCACTACAGGATGAGTTAGGTGGTCCATATGATATAAAGAAGTTTCTTTGAATCCTCTTTCCAACGCCATCAAGTTTGCTAAAGTTTTAGTTCAGATGAGGGAGATATGCCCGTTTGAAGTTAGCCTATCCAGTTAAGGAAAGTTACCCGAATTAATGAGGAGTATTTTGGTCATTTCCTTATCCCTTTAGATTAAAACATGTTTTAGTAATAATTTATGGGTCTAAACTGATTCGGTTCAGTTTTAATAATCCTAAATTACGCTTAGGATTTTAGGAGAGAGTTCAATAAGAGAAAATAAATGAAAAGGAAGAAAAATGAAGATTTCTTGCTAATCGAGGATTTGTTTTGCGAAATCAAGGTATGTAAGTTTTCATTGTGTTGGGTTTGTTCACCCACACAAAAAACATGTAAATGTAACCTGTAATTTTAATCTTGAGGTTGAATAAGTTGAGTTCTTGAGGTTTTATTCTTCTTGCATTATTTATGAAGTTTGATGAATTTTTAGGTGAAGATTTTGATTGTTGATGGTGGTTCTCGAGGAAAAGAGAGTAGATTCTTGTCAACTTGTTTTGGGTAATTCAATCAAAGGAAAATTTGAGGAAAACAATCTATTCTAGGAGAATTAGGGTCAGAAAATGAGAAACAAATTAGTCGGAAAGGCGCGGGCTAGTAGTGAGCCAGAAAGTTCCCTTTGAAATTCAAGGGATGGCTCCCCGCGCCACTCAGTGTTCCAGGGTCGCCTGCCTCGACCTATTTTCAGTAGTTTGCTTCGTGTGAGTTCTTTTAAAGTAAGCCTTCACTTCTTTCTGATTCTAACTACTCTAAACTACATCCAAACATCGAGAAATCCTTCATAACATGGATTATAACCATTGAATTCATAATTCAAATACAAGGTAAAGTTATGAGTAAAGTCTTGAAAGTTCTTTCGAGTCATTTGAGAAGACTTTTTTAAATTTTTTAAACTTGTTATAAGACTTAAGTAATTGAGTATGAGGATGAGTATATTTCACTTCTATTTTTCAAAATGAATATATGGGATCTAAGTATTCCCAAGAGTAAAGTTTTTCACATTTAAAATTAGAAGGAAACCTTGATTTCCAAATGAGTTCATAAAGAGGTTTAAGTATAATCTCCTTTAAGATCATCTTTTGAATAATAATATGAAAGTTTGAGGACGAGGAAATGTTTTTAAACATATGAAATGGGTATATTTTTTTGGAGTAGTGTTGACAACTAATATGTGGATGAGTTCGTACAACTCTAAGTCCTCATAAACCATGTAGCCAACGTAGGTAAAAAGGGTCATACTTTTTAGATAATTCCTTCTTGCTTTTTAAGCATAACTTAGTGGATCCACTTAGTTGACGATTTCTTATACTCCGGCAAGCTATAGGACAGTTGTGGCAGCATGAGCGAGACGTTATATCATCATATATCTCATAGTGATGATTGTCGGTTAGAGAATCTCCCAAATTGAGTGATTTTGTATTTTTATATACAAATTGATTTGTAATCTACTATTTTAAAAGCTTTCATATAGATCGCATCATTGTCATTGATGTTATATTAAAATGAGCTGAGGTTGAGTTGAGATTACATAAGTATGTTTCTCCAGTTTCAGTTCAAGCTTATGTCATGTTTTTTATTTCCCCTTACATGCCTGTACATTTAATGTATTGGTGCCATTTGGCCTGCACCGTTTCATGATGTAAATACAGGTAATCAGGATCAACAACTGATTTCCATTGATCCATTTGAGTTCTATCTATATTTGGTGAGCCTCCTTGCTTTCGAGAGGTTTTCACATTGAGTTTACACATCGGTTTTTTTATTAGGATGTTGTGGGTCCTTTCCGGACGTCCATCTTAGTAAGTAGAGGCTTCATAAACAATAGAGGTTTGAGAAATCTATTTCATTTTAAGTGTTGATGTTCTAGACTTGAGTATCCTCTTCTGGCCAATGAATGTTTTATTTAAAATATTCCGAGTATCAATTTTGAGATTTTTCGTATTGTTTTACTTTTTGAGTTCATATGTTGTTGAGTAAATCTTCCACTTAGAATTGAGTCAGGTCAAGGGTTCACTTGGGGACAACAATGTTTCTTGAGTGCCAGTAACAACCAGGGTGTAGGCTCGGCGCATGAGAAACTTGGTATTAGAGCAGAAATTTCAATAATAATAGGGTGTGTATGAAGTGGTGTTTGTAGATTCCCAGTTATCAGTGTAAAGTGCGCAACATCTATATTTAGGAGGCTGAAACATTTAGGAACTATCTCACTTCTTCCACACTCTTTCGTGCAATAGAGCTTAACTCTATAAAGTTTCTTTCTTATTTGTGCTTGTGTGTATATTTCAGATCATGCCTCCACGAAATGCTGTTTGAGGCCATCCCACTAGGAGGAATCCTAATAACCAAGATCAAGGGGTATATAATGCACCAGAAGTGCAACCCAAAAGAAATCACTAACGCTGAGTTTCGAGATGCTATCCGGATGTTGAGTCAAGTGGTGACTAACCAAACTGGGCAACAAAGAGGGAATCGACAAGATATGGTTGATATATCCAGAATCCATGATTTTTGAAGGATGAATCCTCAAGATTTCACCAGTTCAAGTGTTACTGAGGATCTAGAGAACTTTGTGGCAGAGTTATAAAATGTTTTTGAGGTGATGCATGTTCCAGATGTTGAGCGTGTTGAACTAGCTGCATACAAACTTAAGGGTATTTCTATAGTCTGGTACGATCAATAGAAGAAGAGTAGCATTGAGGGTGCACTAATTGTGAGTTGGGTTGCGTTCGAAGAGGCCTTCTTGGGGCATTTCGTACCCGATGAACTAAGGGAGGTGAAGGTAAGAGAATTCATCACTCTTAAGCAGGAATCCATGATCCTGCATGAGTAAGACCTCAAGTTCACCCAATTTGTCTCATCATGTTCCTGAAATGATTGCTGATATGAGGAGCAAGATAAGCTTGTTTATGTTTGTGTTGTCTCATTTGTCCAGCAAAAAGGATAAGGCTGTGATGTTTATATGGGATATGCACATAGAAAAGTTAATGATCCATGTGCAACAAGTTGAGGAAGATAAGCTGACAGATAGAGATGAGTTTCATAAGAAGAAATATAAGAAAACAGGAAATAATTCCGGCTAGAAGAAGAATAATGCAAACCGATTATCCTTTCAACAAAATCCAAATTGACATGATCCATCATCTACTAGAGCATATGTACCAAGGAACATAGGTGAGTTTAAGAATTAAAATTCGTAGAATATCAGAGCTAGACCTGCACAGTCTCAAGGCAGTGTGGCACAAAGAGGTATTGCACTACTAAATGTGTTAAGATTTGTAGGAACAACCCAGGAGCCTGTCGGGATGGCTCCTCTATTTGCTTACAGTGTGGTCAGAATGGTCACTTTATGCAACAGTGACCTAAGAACAAAGAGGATGGTGGTAATGGGGGAGATAGAACTCAATCTACTTTAGCGGCTACACCAAACAGGGCTGCACCTAGAGGATCTACTTCAAGGACAAACAGAGGAGCAAACCATCTGTATTCTATCAGCAGTAGAAAAGAGCAAGAATATTTGCTAAATGTTTTTACTGGTATGATCAAATTCTTTACATTTGCTGTATATTCATTGCTTGATCGAGGAGGGAGTCTATCTTTTGCGACTACATATATTGCTATGAATTTTTAAATACTTCTTGAGCAACTTCTTGAGACCTTCAGCGTTTCCACACCTGTTAATGAGTCTATTCTAGCTAAGAGATTTTATTGTGATTGTTTCATTTTATCAATCTTAAGGACACCATGGCTGATGTAGTTGAGCAAGATATGATGGAATTTGATTTCATTCTAGGTATGGATTGACTTCATGCTTGTTTGCCTTAGTTGATTGTAGATATCGAGTAGTTAAGTTCTAGTTTCCTAGTGAGCCAGTTAAGAGTGGAGGAGTAGTCGACAATGCCTAAGGTTTTTTTTATTTCATACCTTAAGGTGAGAAATTTAGTTTCCAAGCGGTGCATTTATCACTTAGTCCGAGCTAAATGATCTGGTATTGAGACACCACCTATTCAATTTGTTCCAGTCATGAGTGAGTTTCCAAAGGTCTTTTTAAATTATCTTCCCAGAGTCTCCCTGAGAGAGATAGACTTTGTTATAGATATTCTTCCTGATACCCGTCCTATCCCTAATCCTCCATATAGAATGGCTCAAACTGAGTTGAAAGAGTTAAAAGAGCTATTGAAAGACCTTATCGATAAATTTCTCATTCGACCAAGTGTCTCATCTTGGGGCGCTCCAGTCTTATTTATGAGGAAGAAAGATGGTTCACTTAAGGTGTGTATTGATTACCGCCAATTGAAAAATGTCACTATAAAGAATAAGTATCCCTTTTCGAGGATTGATGATCCTTTTGATCAACTTTAGGGTGCCACTTGTTTTTCTAATATAGAACTCAGATCAGGCTATCTTTAGTTGAGAGTAAGAGAAAGTGAAATCCCTAAGACAACTTTCAGGACCCCTTATAGTCATTATGCATTTCTTGTCATTTCATTTGGTTTGACTAATGCTCCTACAACATTCGTGATTCTTATGAACAAAGTGTTTAATCATTATCTTGATATGTTTGTTACTGTATTCATTGATGAAATTCTAATTTATTCAAGGAATGAGGAAGACCATACTTGTCATCTTAGGGTGGTTCTCGAAACCCTCATGGATAGGGAGTTGTATGCTAAATTATCTAAATGTGAGATTTTTTTGAGTTTGTGGCGTTCGTAGGATAGATCGTTTCTAGTGATGGGATCTGATTTCACACTCAGAAGACAGAGGGAGTTCATGTCACGACCGAAGAGCACCTCATTGTCGTAACACGGTGTACGTAACCCCAAAGGGGTCTCGCACAAGCCTCTTAGCGTTCATTCATCACATAGGTAATAAAAATAGTGCAGAATTAAAACTTTTCTCAATAAAACCAATAATCGAAAACTCATTTATAAAGCAGCGGAATACTAAAGTATCACATGGAAATCTTAGACACAAACTCAAAACATCATAGGGACAGGACCCTTTACAATCGAGAAAAAACCTACTAAATGTCTATTACATCAAAAAATAAACATAAGAGTTCTTTGTCCTCGAATCCTTGAGGACATACCAAGTCTTGGAGGAATAGAAATCCAAGCCTTCAGCTAGAGAATCCACTAGTTACCACAACCTACACTAGTAGTAAAAACATGAAGAAGATGGTGTTCGCACAATTAAGCACTAATTATGATGACCATGCGAAAATATGCTAAAAGGGACATTTTGTTGAAAGTCATGTTTTTATGCAATTTGGTAAAACTTCATGAACATTGAACAATAGAGGCATAATATAAGTCACAACCAACATACAAGTCACATCTTTCACATTTGAACTCAATCTCTCTCTCTCTCTCTCTCTCTCTCTCACACACACACACACACACACACACATATATATATATATATATATATATATATATATATATATACACCTTTTCCTTGAGCCTCGACTTCAAGTAATATACACCAATGTACCATTTTAAGGTCACCAAAAGTGAACTACCATCCATCCTTTAACTTTTACACAACAAAAAATTAAGAGAAATAAATATCACATGAATCATATTAAGACCAACATATAAGACGACTTTAAGTCATACTTGTGCAATGTGCAAGTATCATCTCATACTACTACTCACAATAAGTACTTCTTTGAAGTCATCATAAACAAGGCACATTCATATCCTATAAGTTGTGACAAGAAAGTAAGTCATGATACAATCCAAGAATAACATGCATCTTTACATTAAGCACATAAGCATTTAAGAGTCAACATTATTCATTAGCTTTCATTACATTAGGAACACCTTCATTCATTAGAAATTAGATCAGCATCTTCAAAGGGTCATTATAAGAGACCATCCATTGCATTAGCATTATAAGTAACACACTATGACCTCTCTCAAATGCCTACTTGTGTAATGCATAGATGGTATCCCATTACACCACCCACACTAAGTAGTACATCCTTAAGAAGACATAGTTCATTAACATTCTCTGTGGGGGTAAGCTAATAGACATAGACCATCTGAGTAAATCATGGAATGTCGGCGTCACCCTCACTGGATAAGGGATACTTTCTTAAGGTAGGGTCATTCTTTCTAGCTTAGGGGGATCCACTATGAATATACCTATGTGGGCACATAGTTGTGAGATAGAACAACTCACGTGAGGGCATCCATCTCAAGAGATTGCTACTAGAAACCTAGTCTCAACTCATGTGAGATTTTCTATCTCATATCACTATCCACTTGGTGCTTAGAATTATTCCCCACAAAGTATTTGACATTCATTACATTCGTTCATTATGGGATAAGATATTGCTACTAGATACCCTACCTCAACTAACGTATGGGTATCCATCTCAAACCCACCATTCATTAAAAAGGATAGGGATTTCTACTAGATACCCACCTGGACTAACGTATGAGTATCCATCCCAACCCAATATTCATTCATTCATTGGAAATCTCAAGATACATTGAGATTGTTACTAGACACCCCGCCTCGACTAACGTATGAGCATCCATCTCAAATTCCACATTCATTCATTGAAAAGGGATATATAGATTGTTACTAGATACCGTCTCAACTTAAGTGAAGGCATCCATCTCCAACCCCACATTCATTCATTAGTGAACAATTAAGAAAATCCTTTCAATTAACACTTCTTCATTAACATTAGTATAGAACTTCATTCATTATTCATTCATGAGTGTGTGTATATGTGAGAATATAGTTTCATTTACAACACCTTGACATTCCATACAAGATCATCATTGTATCATTGAAATCAAATGTATATATACTTCAAGACTTGAACACTTTAACTTCATTGAATTCACATTCACATAACTAGCAAATAATCACCTCCAATGTTTAAGTGGATCAACATCACATTCATAACTATAATTCAACAAGAGATTTATCACAATTTTCCTTAAAGGCCTTAAATCCCAACTCACCAATACATGAATAATCAATACAACAATAACTATCCATGAATACGCATAAATGATGATACAATTCAATAATCTAAATCAATTTAGGCATAATTCATCAACATTCATTCATGATCAATAACCCAATTCATAAAGGAATAATTAAGAATTTAGAGGAATCATGGGTTCATAAATTTTTTCATCTTAAATCTTCAATCAAATACTAATTCAATCATACAATGCCCTTAAAAATACTTCCAAATCATTTGATGGAGGAACCTACGACATTGAGTAAAATTGGTGTTTCTCTTGAACTTGAAAACATTGGAAATTGACTCTATGGATGGATTCTATCCCTGGATGAAGGATCACCATTCCTTATACTTGAAGATTCCACGAAAATCACTTGAAACATGAAGAATTGGAACCTGAGTTCTTCACCTCTAATGGAGTTTCCATGAGAGAGTTTCGGAGAAAAGAGGTTTCTAACTTTGGGGTTTTGAAAATAATGAAGTCTAAAATAGGTTTTAACACTTTTATATACTGTTAAAATATCTTAAAATACCTAAAATAACCATCAATACACTTATTAGGACTTGGGGTGAATTTACTAATTCACCCCTAGCTTGGCCGAGACCACATCAGAAATTAGGTGCCAAACATTGGGTCCCCATCCACGGACCGTCGATGGGTTGATTCCTCGTGTTTTGCATCCGTCATTTGGGTTGTGGCATGGTTTGGGGGTCCTTGACCCACGGAGAAAGACCACAAGCCGTGGATCAATCTACTATCCGTGGTTCACAAATTTCTGCCAACTTGGTGGTTTCCTTGGGTTCTTCGGGTTTAGACTTAGGGTCCTCTTCAAGGACCCTTAGGGTGATCCTTGGGGGAGGGGGTCTTACCTTGACATCTCACCCCTAAAAATATCAACCATGGCTCGGGATAACATACAACAACATTAAACACTCCTAAACTTCACACCAAACTCAAATGTACACAGATTATGCTCTACTTTCACTAGTTCGTTTATAAAGTCATTATAGAGCAGAACTCGCCCACACCCATATCTCGAAATTGTATTAATATTTTATTATGATTGGCTTGTTAATATAAGAGGTTTTTCGAGGGTTTTCATATATTACATCTCCGTTGACTAAGTTGACTTAGAAAATAACAAAGTTCCAATATTCTAAAGATTGTGTGAAGAGCTTTGTGGAATCGAAAACTAGGTTGACTACTGCCCTAGTGTTCACCTTACTAGAGGGTACACAAGGCCTTGTGGTATATTGTGATGCGTCCAAAGTTGGACTGGGTTATGTATTAATGTATAATGGCAAAGTTATATCTTATGCCTCCAGAAAACTTAAGATTCACGAGAGGAATTACCCAACTCGTGATCTAGAGTTAGTTGCTCTAGTATACATATGGTCTTCAGACAAATATGTTCACCGATCATAAGAGTCTTTCGTATGTGTTCAGATAGAAAAAGCTTAATCTAAGACAAAGAAGATGGTTGGAGTTACTCAAGGATTATGACATGAGTATTCTATACAACCCAGAAAAGGCTAATATTGTTGTTGATGCATTGAGAAAGTTATCTATTGGTAGTACAACCCTTGTTGAGAAACGAAAGAAGGAATTAGCCGAGGACGTGCACAAACTTGCACACTTTGGAGTCGTTTTTTGGATTCCAATGAAGGTGGAGTAATGATGATGAATAGGGGTGAATCATCAATAGTGTCTGAAGTGAAAAAGAACCAAGAGTAAGACCTGATTTTGCTTGATTTGAAGCTAAATGCTCATACGCAGAAAGTGATGGCTCTTGAACAAGAGGGAGATGGTGCATTGAGGTATCAAGTTAGATTGTGTGTAGCAAAGGTGGACGAACTCCAAGAGAGGATCATGGAAGAGGCTCATAGATCCAGATATTTGATCCATCCTATTTAAAAACAAGACGTATCACAATTTGAGAGAATTATGTTTGTGAAGTAGCATAAAGTAATGTGTTGCGGAATTCGTTGCTAAATGCCTAAATTTTTAACAAGGTAAGGTAGAGCACCAAAGGCATGTGGTATGTCTTAAAATATAGATATTCCGGAATTGAAGTGGGAGATGATAAATATGAATGTCATCACTGGTTTGCCATGGTCTTGCAGGAAAAATGATTATCTTTAGGTGATTGTAGATCGGATGACTAAATCAGTGCACTTCTTGTGAGTAAATACTACCTATTCAGCAGAGGATTATTTCATGTTATATATTCAAGAGTTGGTTAGACGATGGAGTTCCAGTGTCCATCATTTTAGATAAGGGTGTACAATTGACTACTCAATTTTAGAAGTCTTTCTAGAAAGGTTTGGGTTCCAAGGTAACCTTGAGTATTGTTTTCCATCCTCAAACTGATGGTAAAGCTAAGAGCACGATTAAGACTTAACTGGATATGTTGGGGGCTTGTTTTATTGACTTAAAAGGTAAGTGGGATGATCACTTGCCTCTCATAGTGTTTTCTTACAAAAACAGTTATCACTCTATCTTCCAAATGACTCTGTATGATGCTCTTTGTGGGAGAAGATGCATATTTTCTATTGGATAATTTGAGGTTGGTGAAGCTTGTTTGATTGGACCCGACTTAGTTCATCAAGCTATGGAGAAAGTAATATTATTCATGTGAGGTTAAAAATAGTGTAGTGTCATGATGTTAGGAGAAGAGTCTTAGAGTTAAAGGTGGATGATTGGGTTTATTTGAAGGTTTCACCCATGAAGTATTTTATGAGATTTGGTAAGAAGGGGAATCTTAGTCCCCGGTATATTGTTCCTTATAGGATATCCAAGATAATTGGAAATGTAGCTTATGAGTTGGAGCTACCGCCAGTGTTAGCAGCAGTCCATCCAGTGTTTGACATTTCAATGTTGAAGAAGTGTATGGACGATAACTCATGTATAGTACCGACTGAAAATATTGGTACTAAGGACAACCTATCTTATGAGAATGTACTTGTTCAGATTCTAGGTTGTCAAGTTCGCAAGTTGAGGACCAAGGAGGTCGCATCAGTCAAGGTCTTATTGAGGAATCATTTTGTTGAGGAGGCTACTTGGGAGGCTGAGGAGGATATGAAAAAGAGATACCCACATCTCTTTGCTTTCGGAGAAGAGTCAAACCAAGGTACTAATTCTTTTCTTGGTAGACTTTAAGTTGAAATGTTGAATTTTGATTCCTTTCTTATTGGGTGTTTGAGTTGCGTGTAGATGTTTCCACCCTCATTATTACTTAGAGTAATTCATTCGAGAATAAATGTTACCAAGGTGTAGATATTGTAACATCACACCTTAGAAAGAGCTAAATTTAGAAAATAGCCTAATCGAGAATTTTGCCAGTTAAATTTAAGTTATGAGTTTTGGGTCAACTTCAAATGACCATAACTTTCAGTACAAAATGGGTTAGGTGGCCCATAAGATATCAAATGAAAGGCCATTCTATCTTTATTCTAACAACACCGAGTGTTAAGTTCGGATGAGTGAGATACGCTCATTTGAAGTCAGCCTATCTAGTTAAGGAAAGTAACCTAAATTTATGAGGGTTATTTTGGTCTTTTCCTTATCCCTTCAGCTTCAAACGTTTTTTTTAATAATTTAGGAGTCTAAGCTTATTTGGGTTAGTTTTCATAATCCTAAATTACGCTTAGGGTTTTAGGAGAGAATTTAAAAAGAGAAAAAGGGATAAAAGGAAGAACGATCAAGATTTTTTTGCGAATTGAGGACTTGTTTCTCTAAATAGAGGTATGTAAGTTTTCATAGTATTCGGGTCATTTACCCACGCGCCAAACATTTAAATTTCATCCGCATTTTTTTCTTGAGGTTAAATGATTTGAATTCTTGAGGTTTTATTCTTATTGCTTTGTTTATGAAGTTTGATGAATATTGATGTGAGGATTTATATAGTTAAACGTAGTTCTCGAGTGAAAAAGAGTAGATTCTTGTGTACCTGTATTAGGTAATTAAGTATAAGGAAAATTTGAGGAAAACTATCGATTCTAGGAAAATTAAGGTAAAAAAATGAGAAACAAAGTTCGTCGGGTTTTCTAGGCAGGATGTTGGCGCGCCGTGCCAAAAGTGTGCCATAAAGTTCCCTCAGAAGTTCAGGCGCTGGGACCCATGCCACTCAGTGCGCCAGGGTCGCCCGCTTCGACCTGTTTTTAGTGGTTTCCTCCGTCTGAGTTCTTTTAAAGTATACCTTCACCCCTTTATTATTCTTACTACTCTAAACTAAAAACATCGATAAATCCTTCATAACAAGAATTATAACCCTTAAATTCATAATTCAATTTCAAGGTAGAGTTACGACTAAAGTCTTGAGAATACTAAAGAGTCATTAAGTCTTTCGGAAACTTTTATAACTTGTTTTAGGACTTGAGTATGCGGATGAGTAGAGTTGAATTTTCATAATGAATATATGAGAACTATGTATTCCCAGGAGTAAATGTTTCACATTTAAAATGAGGAGGAAACCCTGATTTCTAGATGAGTTCATGAAAAGTTTTGAGTATATATCTCTTTTAAGAGAATCTTTTCAGTAATAATATCAAAGTTTGAGGATGAGAATATATTTTTAAACATATGAGCTGAGTATATTTTTGGCACCGATATAGAGACGAGTTCATACAACTCTAAATCCTCATAAACCATGTAGCAAACGTGGGTAGAAAGGGTCATACTTTTTAGATGATTCCTTATTGCTTTTGAAGCATAGCTTATTGGATGCACATAGTGGAGGATGTCTTATACTCTGACAAGGTATAGGACAGTTCTGGCAGCATGAATGAGACACTGTATCATCACATAACTCAGAGTGATGGTTGTCGGTTCGAGATTCTCCAAGCTAGAGTTGTTTTGTATTTTTTATTTACAAACCGAGTTATTATTATATTTTTCAATACATTGAGTTGTTATCTACTATTTCAAAAACTTTTTTTAGATCACATCATTGCCATTGCTTTCAAATTGAAATGAGTTGAGGTTGAGGTTATGTTGAGTTGAAATGAGATGAGGTAAGTATCTTCTCCAGTTCCTGTTCAAACTTATGCATGTATGAGATTTCCTCTTACATGATCGTACATTCAATGTGCTGATGTAATTTAATCTGCATTGTTTCATGATGCAGATTTCGTGAGCCTCTTTGCTTTTTGGAGGGCTTCACATTGAGTTTACTTTATCAATTTTTGTTATTAAGATGTTGTGGGTCTTGACCTGACGCGCATATAAGTTAGTAGAGTCTTCATAGACAGTAGAAGTTTGAGAAGTCTGTTTCAGTTTCATTATTAATGTGTATACTTGAGTTGCCTTTTTTGTCTATCGAATGTTTCACTTAAAATATTCTGAGTATCTATTTTGAGATTTTGAGTAAGAATTTACTTTTGAGTTCATATGTTGTTGAGTAAGTCTTCCTCTGAGAGTTTAGCCCGACGAAGGTTCACTTGGGGCCATCAATGGTTCTAAAAGTGTCAGTTGCATCCAGAATTTTGGCTCAGAGTGTGACACTGTTGATGTGAGTACTTGGTTCCAAATTGAGCCTATTGCGAATAACATGTATAATCTACTATTTTTTCTCGATTTTTCACGACCCAGGGGTACTACCTAGATGTAACCTAGCGTACTTGACCCCGAAGGGGTTCCTTTACAAGCCCTTAGCATATCATAACATAACATAATAGAAAAGTGAGGAAATTTTAAATCTGTATCCATCAAGCAGAAGTACATAACACTTCGTCTCAAATCATCTATAACCATCTTGAATAAATCTTTTGGACAAACCCATACAAAAGTCTAAGCATAAAATAAAACATTAAGGAAATCATGGATTTATCCTCGACGCTATAAGGACTCACTAATCTCCAACTCCTTGCTCCTACTAAGAACCTAGCCTCAAAGGTGGAACTCAAATCGCCGAACCCTACATTTGATGAGAATGTACGAAAGAGTATGCGCTAGTGCAAAAGTACTAAATATGATATCTAGTATAAGAACATAACAAAATGGTTAGTCAACAAGATACATATACCATAATCATAAAAGACAACAACATAGTCATAAGTATAGTCTCCAACATAGACATAATGTAAGCATTAGTCATCATAAATCTTAAAACATATACATAGTTAACATTTATACCTTTACACAATCATAATTACCATATTTTTTTCTCATCCTTTACATAATTCTAATAGAGAAGGAACCTTCACCGTTAGTCAAATATGTATACGTAGGCCTTTAAAGCTACAATCGAAACTAAGCATACATTATACAAGTAGTCCTCATATCAAACATACTTAACAACATAGTCGTACGAATATTCTTTACATCGATCATCATAACATAAAAGAACATACCATGACTACCCTCATGTCACGGCCTGTAACATCCGGGGAGCACCCCCTGGACGTAACCGGCGTCGTCGTCCTCGGAGAGGACTAAGACTAGCCTCTTAGTTTACATCATTACATTCATAGGCTAAAAATGAGGAAAATTTAAAACTTTTCTATCTATCATGAGGTTTATATAGAACTCTCACATACACATAATATATATATTCATATCGAGTAAACATATACCCTTCGTATAAGAAGATTACATAGTCTTCTACTTTTATTGCACATAGATATATATAATATACTTAACATAGTCTTAAAAGAGTGTCTCATCTTATAACCATATAAAACAAGAGTATATCAATTGGGAATATCCCATAAATCAATGTAATAAGACCACATACTAGGCTATGAAGAACATAGAAGTCTTAAAACTAACACAACATTCATAAGCTTTATATTGGCATTGCCCTCAGAAAGTGAGGACCGACCCAACTTGGATGATTGAGAAATTCCAAGTCTTCTTCAAAGTCGTCTCAAAGGCCCTTCAATGATCGGAACCTAAAATGTCGAGGAAAAGGGAGAAAATGGAGTTAGCACATGTACTAAGTATGAGATCATATGCACATATAATATGAAATCATGCTAAAAAGGGACATTTCGTTAAAATATGCTATTTTATATTTGGAAAGTCTTATGCACATTCAAGAACCAATACAAGTCATTAATGCATATTTATCAAGTCAATACCACGTACTATACAAGACCAAACCACCTTAAGTCAAATAAAGTCACATACATATCAACATACTTGAACCTATAATCAAATACAACTCTATCATCAAGTCATAACATCAAAAGAATGAATAAGAGTTCATCACATTATAACAAAGAAAGACCATTACTCATGACCCTTCTTAAGTCCACTTGTGCAATAACTAAGCAAAGCACCATAACCTTACTTAATAAAGTAAACCTAGCAAGAACCATAACCAATGTCCAACTCCATATAACATATCATTAAAAGTACAAAATATCATACTTTAGCAATAGAGACCAAATACATGTTCATAAGAGTAATCAACATCAGATAGTGTTATTTTCATGTAAGATCATCATATTGTCATCATTTATATTTATAAGCATATACATCCATAAGAACAACCTCCTAAGGCTTCCCTCAAGGCAAACTAGTGCAAGGCATAGGTAGAGTCCCTTACCCCTACCTATGCTGAGTCAAACCTCTTACGTCACCCTAGTTGGTTTGTACTTCATTACTTCATTTTAGTTTAGGGAACACTTGCCTTAACAAACATAGACCACAAGAGCTAAGTGTGGAAACCGGTGTTGTAAAACCTTACACCGATGGAAGGTAGTCTACCGGACAATGTAGAACCAAACATAAACATAGCTTTTTAGGTGGATCCACTAGCTAGTTTTCCTATGGGGACAACATAGTTTAAGGAACTAAGAGATATGTATTAACTCTCTACATGCCAGTTGTCAATTGGATCCTCCTCTCTTGAGAATTCATAGGGTGAGTATTCCTCATAGGGGAGTCAACACCTCATGTGGAACTATAGGGTGAATCTCCTCTATGGAAAGTCAACACCTCCCAATGTCAAGTTCTCTCGGTGCTTAGCTAATATCCCTTTTGAAATATTTAAATTCATCCTTTATTATCAAAACTTAGTTTAGGTTATAGGGTCCATCCCTTATATAATCATCATCATCGTAGCTCAATAAGAATTGCATGAGTATTTTCCTTTCATTACAATTCATACATGTGAGGTTAGCACATTTACATGATCATTCATAATAAGACACATTGGTAAGTCATCACCATCCTTATAAAATTAACATCTTAGCCAACACCTCACAAACCATAGTCAAGACATTTCAATTCAACATCATACCAACCCTATTAATCTTACTATGAGATATACTTCAATATAACATCATCACTTAATCACAAGTAACCACAATTGAAGTAAAGAGTTGAGATCACAAGACTTACCAAGTCTCCTTCATAAGCCAACATCAAGGTCTTAACATCAACCCTCAAACTCAACCCAACAATGGGTGTAATATCATCACACAATAGTAACCAACATGATAATGAAGTCAATTGAAACACTATACAACAATCCATCACTAGTTCATAACTTAAGATTAGAGACTTAGGTCAAATTCATAATCTACTTCACAACCTAGATCAATTACTCAAGATCTAGTATGGTAGGACTACAATTAATCTCAATATATTTATAAATTGATACAATAACTTCATAGGATAGTAATTCAACAAATAACCAAGTTAATTGAACCAACACTACACAATTCAACTCAAGATCACCACATAGGGTTAAGGGGAAAAGGTCATCTTCTACAAACTAGACTAATCAATCAATAAGTAGTGTAATTTAGTCATAATTCAACATAATATAATCAATAAAATCAAAATAAACCATAAACAAATAAGTTTGAAAGATCAGTTTCGAGATTGGAAAAGACCCACATGAAAACTCATCGTTTGAAATCAATTTGAAGGAACCCTTTGGGGAAAGAGATACCAAAGGTGAAAGGAATCCCATAACTTAGTATTTGATGAATATTGATGGATAAACTTTGGTGATTTCATCCCTAGAACCCACCTTGACCTTGACTTCTATGGTGTTCTTCATCTTGGGAGAGAGAAAGAAGAGAGAAGGAAGAGAGTTTGTGTTTTTGGGGATTATGAGAGTTAGGTTAGTCTAATTATGTTAGGGTCTTTATATAGGTTGTTAATTAACTTAATTAGACCTCCCCTAACCCCTAACTAATTAAGTAACCCCTAAATTATTTAACTCAAGTCACTTAAAATTGAGCAGCCAAAACAGACCCTCACAGACAACTCCCCGTCCATGCCCCGTTTGTCAATTGACGGACCATGGGACCAACCGTCCTGCTGGTCCGTCGTTTAGTTCAGAGATTTCCCAAATCTCAGCCTTGGACAAATATCTAAGTTTCCATCAATGGAGGCAATCGAAACCCCGTCAATTGGACCACGATCCGTCTGTGGAAACCGTCTGTGGACATTGCCTTAGGCAGCCTTCGACCCAAACACAAGGGTCCTCCTCAAGGGCCCTTGGTTGGTCCTTGGGGAGTCGTAACCGGACGTTTCGACTATGAACTAAATCTAATACATGTTACACACCCTTACACCAAATTTCATCATTTTCCGACTACTAAGATTTAGTCAAATAGGCTAAGACACACTAGCACCTCTTGAGCTAGTTTTCGGACGTCATGGACGTTCTTTGACGTTTTAATTTCTAAACATAGTAAATGACTTATATTCATTATTTATTACCTTAAAACATTGTCTAAACCTTTTTTACACCTATGTTAGGCTCTAGAACACGTCTTAGACTTTTCAGAGTGTTACATTATCCCCCCTAGAAACATTCGTCCCCGAATGATACTAAAATCTTTTGAAAGGAAGGAATAGACTCAAGACTAGCAGCCCAACCAATCAACAATACATAACGACATAAGTTACAACATCAATCATGGTATTTTTACACATATCAATTTAGAAACTTCAATTACCATACCTAAGGCTCAAAATCATATTATGAGGAATTTCCTTCTCACAACAACATGAGCTCAACATACCATATATGAGTCAATTATGCCAAATCTCAACTGACCAACATGCTCAATATCATTTCATAAGACTCACCATATCAAAATGCACAACATAACTCAAAACAAGAAGAATTGCAAATTTTCAAGTCAAAAGCACACTTCACTGTAACATCACTGTAATGACACCATAAAATGCACATTTTTGCAAAACTTCACCAAAAATCATAGCAACTTCAAATTTAGTCATTATTTTTATTATAAGTAAAAACAACTAACCTTCATTAGGAAAGAGATGAGGATAACGGGACTTCATGTCGGCCTCAGCCTCCCATGTTGCTCCCACAACTAGGTGGTTTCTCCATAACAGTTTTACAGAGGCCACCTATTTGTTCCTCAACCTCTTCACATGACGATCAAGGATTTCAACCGGAACCTCCTCATATGAGAGGTTCTCTTGCACACGAAGACCCTCAATAGGAAGAATAGACTCGGGATCATCAATACACTTCTTAAGCATAGAAGCATGGAAAACCAAATGAACCGAAGATAGTTCACTAGGTAGTGTCAATTCATAATCAACCTTAGCAACCCTTTGCAAGATTTCATAGGGACCCACATAACGAGGACTTCACTTACCCTTCTTGCCAAATCTAACCACCCCTTTCATAGGAAAAATTTTTAAGTACACCTTATCACCTTCTTTAAACTCTAAATCTCTTCTCCTATGATCGGCATAAGACTTTTGCCGACTATAGGTTGTTTGCAACCAGTTCCTTATGATATGAACTTTATCCAAAGTATTATATATCAAATCGGAACCAAGAAACGAAGATTCGCCAACCTCAAACCACCCAATAGGATATCTACACCTCCTACCATACAAAGCTTCATAAGGAGACATAGATATGGATGAATTAAAACTATTATTATATGAGAATTCTACTAAAGGCAAATGCTCATCCCAATTTTCCTTAAAATCAATGATACAAGATCTAAGCATATCCTCAAGTGTTTGAATAGTCCGCTCCGCTTAACCATCCGTTAGAGGATGAAAAGCGGTGCTTAACTTTACTTGAGTACCCAATCCTCTTTGAAAAGATCTCCAAAACCTAGATGTAAATTGCGAAACTCTATCCGATATGATGGACAAATGAACCCTATGAAGACTCACTATCTTGTCAATATAGATTCTTGCATAATCTTCCGCCGAATAAGTAGACTTGACAGGAAATAAAGTGAGCGGATTGGGTCAATCTATCCACTACCACCCATATAGAGTCATATTTCTTTTGAGTTCGATGCAAACCTACTACAAAATCCATATTAACATCTTCCCACTTCCAAGTAGGAATTTGGATTTTTTGTAGTAAACCACTCAACTTTTGGTGCTCGTCCTTCAGTTTTTGACAATTGGGACACTTTGCAACAAACTCCGCAATATCCCTTTTTAGGTCATCCCACCAAGATACTTCTCTAAGGTCATGGTACATCTTTGTAGAACCCGGATGAATAGAATAACGGGCTCCATGAGCTTTCTCAAAGATCCTATTCTTCAAATCATCCACATTAGGCACACACAACCTCCCTTGGTACTTAGGAACACCATCCCCCCTTGGGAGAATGACTCATTCATCTTCCCAAGAATAGACTCTTTCAACTCCATCAATAATGGAACAAGGTGTTGCTTAGACTTCACCTCAACCACCAAAGATGACTCAGAGTTATATGTACCACTATACCACCATTTGGAGAACTTTCAATTCGAACCCCTAAACGAGCCAACCTATGAACATTTTTGACTAGGTTTCTCTTGGATTCTTCCACATGGGACACACTTCCCATGGAAAACCGACTAAGATCATCCGCTACCACATTAGCCTTGTCGGGGTGATAGAGAACAGTCATGTCATAGTATTTCAACAACTCTAACCATCTCTGTCGCCGGAGATTCAAGTCCTTTTGAGTAAATACATATTGGAGACTTTTATGATCCGTATACACATCAACATGAACCCCATAGAGATAATGCCTCCATATTTCAAGGCAAATACCACGGCCGCTAACTCAAGGTCATGAGTCAGATAATTTTTCTCATGAACTTTGAGTTGCCTATAAGCATAGGCTATAACTTTGCCATGTTGCACAAGAACACACCCAAACCTGACTCAGGATGTATCACAGTAAACCACAAAATTCTTAGTACCCTCCTGTAGGGTCAATACCGAAGAGAAAGTTAGCCTATCCATAATATTTGGAAGCTCTTTTCACATGCCTCCGACCACTCAAATTTCACATTCTTTTCTGTCAAGGTTGTCAAGGGAGAAGCAAGAGACGCAAATCCATCGACAAACCTTCTATAATAACTGGCTAGACCTAAAAAACTCCTATATCCGTAGGAGCCAAAGGCCTAGGCCAATTTTTCACCGCTTCGTTCTTCCTTGGATCAACCTCTACATCTTCACTAGAGATGATATGACCAAGAAACGCAATCGACCTTAACCAAAACTCACATTTTCTATACTTGTCAAACAATAGGTGTTCCTTAAGCACTTGTAACACCACCCTCAAATGGTCCATGAGTTCACCCTCATTTTTCGAATATACCAAGATGTCATCAATGAAGACAATGACAAACGAATCTATGTATCCTTGAAAAACCAAATTCATTAGGTCCATAAACGCCGCCGGAGCATTAGTGAGACCAAAGGACATTACTAAGAACTCATAGTGACCATATCTTGTTCGAAATGCCATCTTGCGAATATCTTTACCTCTCACCCTAAGTTGGTGATATCCCGATCTCAAGTCAACCTTGGAAAAGTAACTCGCACCTTGGAGTTGATAAAATAAATCATAAATCCAAGGGAGAGGGTACTTATTCTTGATTGTGACTTTATTGAGTTGACGTTAATCGATACATATTCTAAGGGACTCATCCTTCTTCTGCACAAACAATACCAGAGCACCCCATGGAGAAATACTAGGCCGAATAAAGCCCTTGTGTAACAAGTCCTTGAGTTGAGCCTTCAACTCTTTCAATTAGGCTGGATCTGGTAGCAAATCGATACCTAAATCAATTTCCCGTTCGGGAGGAATACCGGGAAGGTCATTAGGAAAGACCTCTGGAAATTCCCACACTGTGGGGACCGACTCAATGGGAGGAATTTTGGAGTCTAAATCTTGGACTCTTACTATATTGTATAAACTCCCTTTAGAGATCATCCTACAAGCTTTCAAACAAGAAATAATGCGACCTCTAGGAATAGAATTTCCCCCCTTCCACTTAAAAATGGGCTCATTTGGAAATTTAAACTTCACCACCTTTGTTCTAAAATCTATAGAAGCAAAGCACGAATGCAACCAACCATACCCAAAATGACATCAATTGGGCCCTTTGGAGAAAGGCAGCCCTTATGTCACCATCCGTCATAGGTGGAGGATTGACCGGAGCTTTGTCATCATTAGCAACTTTTTCAAGAGGAGGGACTTGATTGCCACGGGGAGGAGCTCCCGCATTGGCAATTTCTTCATCAAGTCTTCGAGCGGTTGTCCTTCGAGTATTCATTGCCTATTGACACAATAAAAGGATTAGATGCTAAAGGCACATAGATACAAGAATCTAGAGGCACGATATTGGATTTCCAAGAAAGTGAGAGTTTCGTAAGAATCATATAGTTTCTTATTCATAAGTGTGGCGCGCTTCACAATTATGAGTAAGAATCTACATAGACGTGGTTGAGAGAGACATCGACTCTAAGTATATTCAACCTCATGCTCTGATACCAAGTTTGTCACATCCGAGGAGCACCCCCTAGACATAACTGGCGTCATCGTCATCGAACAGGACTAAGACTAGCCTCTTAGTTTACATCATTACATTCATAGGTTAAAAATGCAGAAAATTTAGAAATTTTCTATCTATCATGACTTTTACATACACCTATCGCATACACATAATATATATTTTCATATCGAGTATATATAGACCTTTCATATAAGAAGATTACAAAGTATTCAACTTTTATTGCACACACACATATATATATATATATATATTAATATACTTAACATAGTCTTAAAAGAGTGTTTCATCTCATAACCATATAAAACAATAGTATATCAATTGGGAATATCCCATACATCAATATAATAAGACCACATATAGGCTATACAATTCTTACTCAAATGAAAAGGAAAGAACATAGAAGTCTTAAAACTAAAACAACATTCATAAGCTCGATATTGGCATTACCCTCGGAAAGTGATGACCTACCCAACTTGGATTATTGAGAAATTCCAAGTCTTATTTAAAGTCGTCTCAAAGGCCTTTCACGACCGAAACCTAAAATGTTGGGAAAAAGGGAGAAAATGGGGTTAGCACATCACATGTACTAAGTATGAGACCATATGCACATATACTATCAAATCATGCTAAAAAGGGACATTTCGTTAAAACATGCTATTTTATATTTGGAAAGTCTTATGCACATTCAAGAACCAATACAAGTCATTAATGCATTTTTATCATGTCAATAACATGTACTATACAAGACCAAATCACCTTAAGTCAAATAAAGTCACATGCATATCAACATACTTGAACCCATAATCAAATACAACTCTATCATCAAGTCATAACATCACAAGCATGAATAAGAGTTCATCACATAATAACAAAGAAAGACCATTACTCATGACCCTTCTTAAGTCCACTTGTGCAATAACTAAGCAAAGCACCATAACCTTACTTAATCAAGTAAACCTAGCAAGAACCATAACCAATGTCCAACTCCATATAACCTATCATTAAAAGTACATAATATCATACTTTAGCAATAGAGACCAAATACATGTTCATAAGAGTAATCAACATCAGATAGTGTTATTTTGCATGTAAGATCATCATATTGTCATCATTTACATTTATAAGCATATACGTCCACAAGAACAACCTCCTAAGGCTTACCTCAAGGAAAACTAGTGCAAGGCATAGGTAGAGTCCCATACCCCTACCTAGGCTGAGTCAAACCTCTTACGTCACCATAGTTGGTTTGTACTTCATTACTTCATCTTAGTTTAGGGAACACTTGCCTTAACCGACATAGACCACAAGAGCTAAGTGTGGAATCCGGTGTTGTAAAACCTTACACCAATGGAAGGTGGTCTACCGGACAAAGTAGAACCAAACATAAACATAGCTTTCTAGGTGGATCCACTAGCTAGTCTTTCTATGGGGGCAACATAGTTTAAGGAACTAAGAGTAGGTATTAACTCTCTACATGCCACTTCGCAATTGGAGACTCCTCTCATGAGAATCCATAGGGTTATTATCCCTCATAGGGGAGTCAACACCTTATGTGGAACTATAGGGTGAATCTTCCTCTATGGAAAGTCAACACCTCCCAATGTCAAGTTCTGTAACAACCCAAAAAAAATGAATAGGATCAAGACTTAGGTTGTCAAGAATGCTTGCGACTAGACCAAGGTTCACACAGACTGATACACGTAGAACCAGACCTCAGAACCCTTACTACGACCAAGCCAACTAACTTGGGGAGTTAGTTGAGCTTGGAAAGGTTGGAACCAACCAAGTAAGGCTCTTGAAAATGAAGATTTAATCGAAAGAGTTTTTACCGGACTTAAAAGAAGAAATTTTAAGTTTCGAGGGTCCAAGGGTAGAATGGTCTTTTCCAAGCGAAGGGTAATATTGTAATTACCCTGTGGAATTAATTAATTAGTTAATTAATTTAATTAAAAAGAGTAATTCGGGTTGGGGCGACCCAAGTGACCCATTTTCGCAAATGGGGAGTCACTTGGGTTCGAGCCCCACTAGAAGCAATGATTTAACTTGCTTTTATTTAATTGGATAAATTAATTTAATTAAATAATAAATATTAGCTGATTTAAGAAAAAGAAAAATCAGATTTTTATTTAAAAGTTTAACAAGGAGTCCTAGTTTGACTAATTCCCAAACTAAAACTCCTAATTGGAAGCCACTCTCTCACGATCTCTCTCTCTCTCACATTTTGTAACAACCCTAAAAATGAATAGGATCAAGACTTAGGTTTTCAAGAATGCTTGCGATTAGACCAAGGTCCACACGGGATGATATACGTAGAACCACACCTCAGAACCCTTACTACGACCAAGCCAACTAACTTGGGGAGTTAATTGAGTTTGGAAAGGTTGGAACCAACCATGTGAGGCTCACGAAAATGAAGATTCAATCGAAAGAGTTTTTACCGGACTTAAAAGAAGAAATTTTAAGTTTTGAGGGTCCAAGGGTAAAATGGTCTTTTCCAGGCCAAGGGTAATATTGTAATTACCCTGAGGAATTAATTATTTAATAAATTAATTTAATTAAATAAAGCAATTCGGGTTGGGGCAACCCGAAGTGACCCATTTTCGCAAATGGGGTGTCCCTCGGGTTCGAGCCCCACTAGAATCAATGATTTATCTTGCTTTTATTTAATTGGATAAATTAATTAAATTAAATAATAAATATTATCTCATTTAAGAAAAAAGAAAAAAAATGAGATTTTATTTAAAAGTTTAGCAAGGAGTCCTAGTTTGACTAATTCCCAAACCAAAACTCCTAACTTGAAGCCACTCTCTCTCACGATCTCTCTCTCTCACGTTTCACCATTCACTCTCATGTTTCTCTCTGCCTAAACAAGTTCAAAAACAGAAAATATATTGAAGTTCTTCACACTTGAAGAACTCATACCAAAAATCTAAGAAAACAACATAAATCCATCACTTTAAGCAAAGGGGAGGAGTCTTCCGTCGATTGGTGTTGAAGTGTTGAACTTGGACTGATTTTGGAGAGGATTTGGGCAGCAATTTCGTGGTTGAACAAGAAAAAAATAAAGGTATGGGTCTTCTTACTCTTGGTCCCTTTCCCAAGAGACCCTTAGGACTCAGACGAATTTAATCCGAAACTAAGTTGTTTCCCCTTTTGCATGCCCCTGTCACTAGCTCCCAATAAATCGTAGGTTGGGTATGATTGCTGGTAGACTTAGGTATGTTATGACTTCATGATGAACATGATTTTGATTGTATACTTGAAATCGTAGGAAAAACAACCATGTATTCGAATACTTGTGCAAGTGTGTGTATGTGCAAAAGGTTACTGTAAACTTACTGTAAATAAGTTTTTGATTTATGGCTTCAAGTTTGATATGGTTTTGGTTGTCATTTTACGTGTATAAACTTATGTAAATGATGATGTTCATTTAAGTGTAATGTCGCTGAATTTAATGATAAACTCTTGGCTATCCATGAAAATGCACCTAAAGGACTCACTAAAAAACTACTCCAAATGCATAAACATTTAACGTTAAAAAGTTGAGAAAATAGGCTGCAAAAAAATAATCAAAATTTCCAGCTTGTTGATGTTGATTTCGGGCAGATTCTGGGAATTTTGGGAGAGTTTTAAAAAGAATTAAAGTAGGTGAGGTCAAGGGGAATCGAACCCAAGACCTCACATGACCAAGAGGCTGAAATTTTTTTAAAAAAATGTAATGGAGCTAAAGGGATTCGAACCCCTTATCTGCTGTCCACGCAAGAAAATAATAAGCGAAATGGGGCTAGGGGGAATCGAACACACGAAGTTTGGGAAGAAAGGAAGAGGAAGAATAAAGAAAAAAAAGATGTGAGGCGTGGGAATCGAACCCACGACCTCAAGGCTGGAAAATGGAGGGGGCGAAAATGAGTAATAAAACAAGTGAGGTTGTGGGGGTTCGATCCCACGACCTCACTGTCAATACCCTCAACCTAGCGAAAAAAAAAATTAAAAAAATATATATGGGGCTGTGGGGGTTCGAACCCACCACCTCACAGCCCCTAGCGAAATTAAATTAAAGGTAAGGAGTTCGAACCCACAACCTCCCTACTTAGGCGATTTAAATGGCAAAAATAAAAGAGGCTGTGGGGATTTGATCCCACAACCTCTTGGTTTAGGCGAGAGTGGACAAAGAGAGGCTAACAAAAATATTTTTAAAAAAAAAAAGGGGTTGTGGGGGTTCGAACCCCCAACCCTTCGGCCAACTTATGAATATTACTAAGGAGGAAATTAATCCTACAATGTTAATATTGTGATTTAAATTAGAGTCATAGTGTTATGAATATTAGAATAAAACCAATGAAAAATATAAATGATATCCAATTGATTCAAGACTTGGGTTCCCTTGCCCAAACTTCCGTTTGATACATAAGTCATACGTGAACAAATTATCCAAGATTAATGCCACCTACTTAGATCGAAATCAAGGTCTTGGCATATATACAAGATACATAAGTCTTGTACTACAGAATCTTAGGAATGTATGAGTCACTTAAAGAGTTATGAATGAAGTCTCATGGCTTGTATGTATAGACCCATAAGTCTAGCATACGTTTAATAATAAGTGAACCTAATATGTATGTAATGAAATGAAGTAACCCTAGAAGGGTTAAGTACGAGTGTAAAATACATTAAATGGCCAAATGCATTGGCATACGATGAAATGATTATTATGTAATGAAATGATAAAGCCCTAGAAGGGTTAAGTAAGAGTGTGAAACACACAAATGGCCAAGTGCATTGGCATATGATGAAATGAACATTCACGTAAAATGAGATGAGTAATTATAAAGAGCAAATGTGCTAATGTTAATGAATGTGGTGACAACATGTTATGAGGCTAATGTAAATGATGTGAACAATCTCAAATGAGCCTAAGTAAATGTTACCAAAACGTACTCACTTAAGAGAGTGTAAGTTAATGAAGAGACCAGTCTCTACGAACACTCTAATGAAAGTATTGAGATTAACACACTTAATACTAATGATGAGATGAGAAATCATCTAATGAGCTATGATATCCTCATACTAGAAGCCAGCTTCCATGACGTATGAGTTGAATGAAATGGAACTTTATACTGAGCACCGATAGGCTAGCTATGAGCGGTGATGCCTTCTTTCGGGAAGGGCGAAGGTTCACGTAACTCTCATGAGATGAGACTGTCCGGATTGCCGGGTATAGGTATCCATACATCTCCTAGTCTTTGAACCTATACTGTCAATATAGGGATCTGGCGGGGTTAAATTCCAATGTACGCTAGCATGTTAATTGATCACTTTGGCCGGTGATTCCACCTCTTTTCAGTGTGGGGGAGATACTGGATTTCATGATGCTCACATGATCTATGTCGGTTAAAGTTAAAGTTCCCAATGAATGAATGAGGCCAGCCTCAAATGATGCACATAATGAAATGAATGATACCAAAGGTGTTAGGATAGGATAATCAAAAGGTGAGTTAGATTCAATTAATGACATTAGGTCATTCTTGGTCATTGCACAACGAACCTAATGAAAGTCTTAAACTATATCCTAGGTATAGCTGGTGGTTACACTTGACTATGAATGAAATGAAATGAAGTACGTATGAATGAATGAAGCAGACTCTGTGTTTGCTAATGGAGATTCCCTAGTTGAGGCCCCATCTGTTGAGCCCTCATTTCTGGGATGTCTTAATGTCAAGTCCATGATTCCAAGGTCTCAATGGCATATGAATGAATGAAATGAAAGAAGTTAGGTGCTACATGAAAAATGTACTGTATGCTATATGATATGTGCTATGTGTAAATGTTATGTGCTGTGTGTAAATGTGAAAAGTATGATGAAATATGTTATTCTCATGGCATCACTTTCCTATTCCAAATTTGGAAAGATCATTGACTTTCCTAATCCAAATTTGGAAACTTTCCTAATCTCAATTTGGCAAGTCCACTGACTTGACTTCCAAAAAAATCATGTTGTTAGGAAAGAGCTATTCTTTCTCATGCATGTCCTTGGTGTGTGCTTGCATACCCATACTTAGTACAAGTGTGTACTAACCCTATACAAACTCTACTATTTTAGGTGCAGGCACAGGTGGACGTAGAGCTACAGGATCATCGTTGCAGTTATCCGAACGTCCAGCATTCATCCGGAGTTGGTAGGTCCTCATGCTTTCGAGGATGCTACTGTTTTATATTCTAGCTTAGATTTAGAGTTGAGCTGGTGGAGCATGTTCCACTAGCGTTTCTTTCCTTTTTTTAATTCAGACTATGTATTGGTGCCATTTTGGCAATTATACACTTAATAAGAATGGAACTATTTCTTTCAGTTGCTTATCTCTTAATGTTAGATGGTTGATGGTGAAAAATTACGTATTAATGAGAATGTTTTTATAAGTATGTTAGGAAACAAAAAGTTTCAAATTTTCCGCTAAAATTAACCTATGTAAAGTAAGAATGATGTAAGTAGGCTTGTCTGCAACCTCTGAGAGGTTAACGATGTCGGTCTCGTCTGGGGTCTAGATTCCGGTCGTCACAAAGTTGGTATCAGAGCATTAGGTTAAATTACGAAAATAATAAGTTCACATCAACCACATTGAGTAGTTTATAAGTCATGGTAGTGAAGTGCACCACTATCCTGAATTAGAGAGTGCATGATGCATAGGAAAACTTCCCTTTTTCTGATCTTATCGTGCTTCTCCTAAAGTTTAATTTCTTGGTGTTATAAGCGTGTCTAACATCAAACTTTTGTTGTTTTCAGATAATGAACACTAGGAGAGCTATTGGTCAGAGGAGAGGAGGAGCAGCTGCTGGGGGTAACCGAGTTCCACCCCAGGCTCCAGCTGAAGGAGTGGCTGTGCCAGCTAATCCAGCTGGGATGATTGATGCTGAGGTGAGGGCATCTCTGGCCCAGATGGCACAGGCCATTACTATGCAGGCCCAGGCTATGACTGCCCAGGTCAACCGGCAGGATGTTCAGAGGGAGAACCCACCGGTGCGTAGCATGGCTGACAGGCTGAGGGATTTCACGAGGATGAATCCTCCTATTTTCACCGGGTCTAGGAGATCAGAGGATCCCCAGGAGTTTGTGGATGAGATTCATAAGATCCTGGTGGCTATGGGGGCCACTGAGTTTGAGAAGGCTGAGTTGGCTTCCTATCAGCTCAAGGATGTTGCACAGACTTGGTGCAAGATATGGCAAGATAGTCGTGCCTTAGGTGGAGTGCCAGTCACATGGGGGCTGTTCAAGACAGCATTTCTGGAGAGATTCTTTCCCAGGGAGATGAGGGAGGCCAAGGTTGAGGAATTCATCAACCTCAAACAAGGCTCTATGACAGTCAGGGAGTATTCCCTGAAGTTTGTTAAGCTGTCAAGGTATGTTGTTTTCCCTAGTATTTAATAGCAAGAATGAGGATAATACTGAACTTTGTTGAAATCACCTAGGTATGCTACTTCCCTGGTTTCTAACAACAGGGATGAGAAGAGCAGGTTCCTCACAGGAATCAATGGAGACCTGGACGTGGAGTGTCGATCTGCTATGCTCCATGATAATATGGATCTTTTCAGGTTGATGGTGCATGTCCAGCAGGTAGAGGACAGCCGCAGAAAGAGAGGTGTTCGTGATGCTAGGAGGCCTAGGCCTCAAGATCAGGCAGGACCCAGTCATGGAGGCCACAGGAACAACTTTGGCGTCCGTGAGCAGCCAAGGTTCAAAAAGGGGCAACAGGGTTCTGGGAATTCTAATCCTCAGAGGAGTGCTACACCTAGAGGAGGCAGACCTGAGCCCAAGAAGGGCAATGGAGGTGAGATGCAGCGTCCTAAGAAGAATTGTGCTAAGTGTGGCCGAGCTCACAGTGGAGAGTGCAGACAGGGCACTAATGCCTGCTTCGGTTGTGGTAAGAGTGGACACATGGTCAGAGACTGTCCACAAAATAGAGGTCAGGCTGGAGGTAATACTCAGCCTAGGCCTAATCCACAGGGTGCAGAAGCAGCCGATCCTCCAAAGAGGAACAGGTTCTATGCCCTGAAAGGCAGAGAGGAGCAGGAGAAGTCCGCTGATGTGGTCACAGGTATACTGCAAGTGTTCTCAACTTCTGTTTATGCTTTACTTGATCCAGGGTCTACGCTTTCCTTTGTAACTCCTCTACTTGCTCTTACTTTTGAGATATTGCCTGAAGTTCTACATGATCCTATAGTGGTTAGTACACCTTTAGGAGAGAATGTAAGAACTGATAGAGTATACAAGGATTGCCCAATAGTTGTGAGTGGTAAAACTATGTGTGCAAACCTGGTTGAGTTACCCATGCATGATTTTGATGTTATTCTTGGTATGGATTGACTTCACAGTTGTTATGCTTGCTTGGACTGTCGTAGTAGAGTGGTGGGATTTCGCTTTCCTAATGAAGAAGAGTTAGTCTGGGAGGGGTACAATTCGAGTCGTCCTAACCCCTTGATTTCAAATCTTAAGGCTAATAAAATGATGTCCAAGGGGTTATTGTGTCATCTTGTGAGTGTTAATGATCTAGATCATGACATTCCTTCCATAGACTCAGTACCAGTAGTGAATAAGTTCTTAGATGTGTTTCCTGATGATTTGCCTGGAGTCCCTCCCCTTCGAGAGATTGACTTTGGTATCGATTTAGAACCCGATACTAAACCAATCTCAATTCCTCCTTACAGAATGGTTCCAGCTGAACTCAAATAGTTGAAGCTGCAGTTAAAAGATCTCACTGACAAGGGTTTCATTCAGCCGAGCATATCCCCTTGGGGCGCTCCAGTGTTGTTTGTAAAAAAGAAAGATGGGACCCTTAGAATGTGTATCGATTATCGGCAGCTCAACAAAGTCACTATAAAGAATAAGTATCCACTCCCCAGAATAGATGATTTGTTCGACCAGCTCCAAGGGTCTAGTTTCTTCTCTAAGATTGATCTTCGTTCAGGGTATCATCAGCTTAGGGTTAGGGAAGGAGATATCCCAAAGACAGCCTTTCGTACCCGCTATGGTCATTATGAGTTTCTAGTCATGTCATTTGGTCTCACGAATACACCTGCTGCATTCATGGATCTCATAAACAGGGTCTTCCGTGAATACCTTGACTCTTTCGCCATAGTATACATTGATGACATCCTCATCTACTCTAAGACCAAGTAAGAGCATGAACAACATTTGAGACTAACCTTGCAGATACTTAGACAGCATCAGTTGTATGCCAAATTTAGTAAATGTGAATTCTGGCTGAGATTAGTTACCTTCCTGGGTCATGTTGTGTCCGATCAGGGCATGGAGGTGGATCCCAGGAAGACTGAGGCTGTGAAGAACTGGCCAAAGCCTCTTACTCCTACTGACATCCGTAGCTTTTTGGGATTGGCTGGTTACTACCGTAGGTTTGTGGAGGGCTTTTCTTCCATTGTTGCCCCATTGACAGCTTTGACTAAGAAGAAAGCCAAGTTTGAATGGACGGAGACTTGTGAGAAGAGTTTCCAATAGCTCAAGGACAGACTCACTTCAGCCCCGGTGCTTACTTTTCCTAAGTGTGGTGAGAATTACACTGTTTATTGTGATGCATCTAGGGTTGGTTTGGGTTGTGTTCTTATGCAGGTTGGTAAGGTGATAGCCTATGCATCCAAACAGCTCAAGGTTCATAAGAAGAATTATCCCACACATGACCTGGAGTTGGCAGCTGTGGTGTTTGCACTGAAGCTGTGGAGGCATTATCTGTATGGAGTGCATGTAGATGTGTTCACAGACCATAAGAGTCTCCAGTACGTGTTCACACAGAGGGAGTTGAATCTACGTCAGCGGAGATGGTTGGAGCTGTTGAAGGATTATGACATGAATGTGCACTATCATCCAGGTAAGGCTAATGTTGTAGCTGATGCTTTGAGCAGGATGAGCATGGGAAGTACAACTCACATTGAGGATGAGAAGAAGGAGCTGGTGAAAGATGTACACAGACTGGCCAGACTGGGTGTGCATTTGGTTGACTCCACTAGTGGGGATGTTTCAGTTCATCCTAGTTCTGAGTCATTCTTGGTAGTTGAAGTCAAGCAGGGTCATTATCTAGATCCCGTGTTGATGGAGCTGAAGGAGTCAGTGCTGATGAAGATGAATGAGTCTTTCGCTTTGGGAGGTGATGGCATACTTAGTATCAGGACAGGCTGTGTGTGCCAGATGTGGATGATTTACGGACTAGGATTGTTGCAGAGGCCCATGGTTCCAGATATTCTATATATCCAGGTTCCACCAAGATGTATCATGATCTCAAGCAGATTTATTGGTGGGATGGCATGAAGAAGGACATTGCAGAATATGTGGCCAAGTGTCCTAATTGTCAGCAGGTTAAAGTAGAGCATCTTAAGCCTGGTGGTCTGACTAAGATTATTGAGGTTCCGACTTGGAAATGGGAGGCCATTAATATGGACTTCGTGGTTGGGCTTCCGAGGACTAGGAGGCATCATGACTCTATATGGGTTATTGTGGACAGATTGACTAAGTCTGCCCACTTTATCCCTGTGAAGTCTACTTACAGAGCCGAGGATTATGCAAGACTATACATTGATGAGATTGTGAGATGGCATGGGATTCCCTTATCTATTATTTCAGACAGAGGAGCTCAGTTTACTTCTCATTTCTGGAGATCTTTCCAGAAGAGCTTGGGCACGCAGGTGAAGCTTAGCACTGCCTTTCACCCTCAGACAGATGGGCAGGCAGAGCGCACCATACAGACATTGGCGGATATGTTGAGAGCGTGTGTGATTGACTTCAGAGGTAACTGGGATGACCATCTGCCTTTGATAGAGTTCTCGTATAATAATAGCTATCACTCCAGCATTGGGATGGCACCGTTTGAGGCACTGTATGGTAGGAGGTGTAGATCTCCAGTTGGGTGGTTCGAGGTTGGAGAGTCATCTATTTTGGGTCCGGAGATCATTCATGAGGCCTTAGAGAAGGTCAGAATAATTAGGGACAGGTTGACTACTGCTTACAGTCTGCAGAAGTCATATGCTGAAAACAGAAAGCGGCCCTTAGAGTTTGATGTTGGTGACCAGGTTTACTTGAAAATATCGCCTATGAAAGGGGTTATGAGATTTAGTAGAAAAGGGAAGCTGAGTCCGAGGTATGTTGGGCCATATGAGATCCTACAGCGTGTGGGTGAGGTGGCCTATGAGTTAGCATTGCCTACAGAACTAGCTTCTGTTCATCCAGTCTTTCATGTCTCTATGTTGAAGAAGTGCCTAGGTGATCCAGCATCAATCTTACCTGTTGAAGGCTTAGGTGTTGGTGAAGACTTGTCTTATGAGGAGGTACCTATTGAGATCTTAGACAGACAGGTCAAGCGACTGAGGAACAAGGAAATTGCCACAGTAAAGGTATTGTGGAGAAATCATCTTGTTGAGGGTGCTACGTGGGAAGTTGAGGCCGACATGAGGGCCCGCTACCCTCACCTGTTCAGCTCTTGAGGTTAGACTCTATACTCTTAAACCTATGTTTCCTTATCGCCCCGTATTTTGTTGCTTGTGATTGACTGTGTATAGTGATTTTATTATGACCTGACTGGCATTACAACGTGAAGTAATAGTGTCATTCGGGGACGAATGTTCCTAAGGGGGGGATAATGGAAATTTGGATGAATTTTAAAGGGGTGAGGCCACCAGGATTCGAACCTGTAGCCAAACGGGTGAGGTCACAGGTTCGAATCCTGGTGGCCTCACCCCTTTAAAATTCATGCAAATTTCCAGATTTCTTTGTTAAGCTTTAATCTAAATTAATATTGCATAGTTTCTGGAAATTTGGTCATTTTTAACCCATGTTCATCAACGTTTTCACATGATTCATAGGGTGCATTCATGTTTTTTGGTTGTTACATTATCCCCCCCTTAACAACATTCGTCCCCGAATGACACTATTACTTCATGTTGTAATGCCAGTCAGGTCATAATAAAATCACTATACACAGTCAATCACAAGCAACAAATTACGGGGCGATAAGGAAACATAGGTTTAAGAGCATAGAGTCTAACCTCAAGAGCTGAACAGGTGAGGGTAGCGGGCTATCATGTCGGCCTCAGCTTCCCACGTAGCACCCTCAACAAGATGATTTCTCCACAATACCTTCACTGTGGCAATCTCCTTGTTCCTCAGCCGCTTGACCTGTCTGTCTAAGATCTCAAAAGGTACCTCCTCATAAGACAAGTCTTCACCAACCCCTAAACCTTCCACAGGTAAGATTGATGCTGGATCACCTAGGCACTTTTTCAACATAGAGACATGAAAGACTGGTGAACAAAAGCTAGTTCTGTAGGCAATGCTAACTCATAGGCCACCTCGCCCACACGCTGTAGGATCTCATATGGCCCAACATACCTCGGACTCAGCTTCCCTTTTCTACCAAATCTCATCACCCCTTTCGTAGGCGATATTTTCAAGTAAACCTGGTCACCAACATCAAACTCTAAGGGCCGCTTTCTGTTATCAGCATATGACTTCTGCCGACTGTAAGCAGTAGTCAACCTGTCCCTAATCATTCTGACCTTCTCTAAGGCCTCATGAATGATCTCCGGACCCAAAATGGATGACTCTCCAACCTCGAACCACCCAACTGGAGATCTACACCTCCTACCATACAGTGCCTCAAACGGTGCCATCCCAATGCTGGAGTGATAGCTATTATTATACGAGAACTCTATCAAAGGCAGATGGTCATCCCAGTTACCTCTGAAGTCAATCACACACGCTCTCAACATATCCTCCAATGTCTGTATGGTGCGCTCTGCCTGCCCATCTGTCTGAGGGTGAAAGGCAGTGCTAAGCTTCACCTGCGTGCCCAAGCTCTTCTCGAAAGATCTCAAGAAATGAGAAGTAAACTGAGCTCCTCTGTCAGAAATAATAGACAAGGGAATCCCATGCCATCTCACAATCTCATCAATGTATAGTCTTGCATAATCCTCGGCTCTGTAAGTAGACTTCACAGGGATAAAGTGGGCAGACTTAGTCAATCTGTCCATAATAACCCATATAGAGTCATGCTGCCTCCTAGTCCTCGGAAGCCCAACCACGAAGTCCATATTAATGGCCTCCCATTTCCAAGTCGGAACCTCAATAATCTGCGTCAGACCACCAGGCTTAAGATGATCTGCCTTAACCTGCTGACAATTAGGACACTTGGCCACATATTCTGCAATGTCCTTCTTCATGCCATCCCACCAATAAATCTACTTGAGATCATGATACATCTTGGTGGAACCTGGATGTATAGAATAACTGGAACCATGGGCCTCTGCAACAATCCTGGTCCGCAAATCATCCACATCAGGCATACACAGCCTGTCCTGATACCTAAGTATGCCATCACCTCCCAAAGCGAAAGACTAATTCATATTCATCAGCACTGAGTCCTTCAGCTCCATCAACACGGGATCTAGATAATGACCCTGCTTGACTTCAACTACTAAGGATGATTCAGAACTAGGATGAACTGAAACATCCTCACTAGTGGAGTCAACCAAACGCACACCCATTCTAGCCAGTCTGTGTACATCTTTTACCAGCTCCTTCTTCTCATCCTCAACGTGAGCTGTACTTCCCATGCTCATCCTGCTCAAAGCATCAGCTACAACATTAGCCTTACCTGGATGGTAGTGCACATTCATGTCATAATCCTTCAACAGCTCCAACCATCTTCGATGACATAGATTCAACTCCCTCTGTGTGAACACGTACTGGAGACTCTTATGGTCTGTGAACACATCTACATGCACTCTATACAGATAATGCCTCCACAGCTTCAGTGCAAACACCACAGCTACCAACTCCAGGTCATGAGTGGGATAATTCTTCTCATGAACCTTGAGCTATCTGGATGCATAGGCTATCACCTTACCAACCTGCATAAGAACACAACCCAAACCAACCCTAGATGCATCACAATAAACAGTGTAATTCTCACCACACTTAGGCAAAGTAAGCACTGGGGATGAAGTGAGTCTGTCCTTGAGCTCCTGGAAACTCTTATCACAAGTCTCCGTACATTCAAACTTGGCTTTCTTCTTAGTCAAAGCTCTCAATGGGGCAGCAATGGAAGAAAAGCCCTCCACAAACCTGCGGTAGTAACCAGCCAATCCCAAAAAGCTACGGATGTCACTAGGAGTAAGAGGCTTTGGCCAGTTCTTCACAGCCTCAGTCTTCCTGGGATCCACCTCCACGCCCTGATCGGACACAACATGACCCAGGAAGGTCACTGATCTCACCCAGAATTCACATTTGCTGAATTTGGCATACAACTGATGTTGTCTAAGTACCTGCAAGGTTAGTCTCAAATGTTGTTCATGCTCTTCCTTGGTCTTAGAGTAGATGAGAATGTCATCAATGAACACTATGACGAAAGAGTCAAGGTATTCACGGAAGACCCTGTTCATGAGATCCATAAATGCGGCAGGTGCATTCGTGAGACCAAATGACATGACTAGAAACTCATAGTGACCATAGCGGGTATGAAAGGCTGTCTATGGGATATCTCCATCCCTAACCCTAATTTGGTGATACCCTGAACGAAGATCAATCTTAGAGAAGAAACTAGACCCTTGGAGCTGGTCGAACAAATCATCTATTCTGGGGAGTGGATACTTATTCTTTATAGTGACTTTGTTGAGCTGCCGATAATCGATACACATTCTAAGGGTTCCATCTTTCTTCTTTACAAACAACACTGGAGCGCCCCAAGGGGATATGCTCGGCTGAATGAAACCCTTGTCAGTGAGATCTTTTAACTACAGTTTCAACTCTTTGAGTTCAGCTGGAGCCATTCTGTAAGGAGGAATTGAGATTGGTTTAGTATCGGGTTCTAAGTCGATACCAAAGTCAATCTCTCGAAGGGGAGGGACTCCAGGCAAATCATCAGGAAACACATCTAATAACTCATTCACTACTGGTACTGAGTCTATGGAAGGAATGTCATGATCTAAATCATTAACACTCACAAGATGACACAATAACCCCTTGGACATCATTTTATTGGCCTTAAGGTTAGAAATCAAGGGGTTAGGACGACTCGAATTGTACCCCTCCCAGACTAACTCTTCTTCAATAGGGAAGCGAAATCTCACCACTCTACTACGACAGTCCAAGCAAGCATAACAACTGTGAAGCCAATCCATGCCAAGAATAACATCAAAATCATGCATGGGTAACTCAACCAAGTTTGCACACATAGTTTTTCCACTAACAACTATTGGGCAATCCTTGTATACTCTATCAGTTCTTACATTTTCTCCTAAAGGTGTACTAACCACTATAGGATCATGCAGAACTTCAGGCAATGTCTCAAAAGTAAGAGCAAGCAGAGGAGTTACAAAGGAAAGTGTAGACCCTGGATCAAGTAAAGCATAAACAGAAGTTGAGAACACTTGCAGCATACCTGTGACCACATCAGCGGACTTCTCCTGCTCCTCTCTGCCTTTCAGGGAATAGAACCTATTCCTCTTAGGAGGCTCGGCTGCTGCTGCCCCCTGTGGATTAGGCCTAGGCTGAGTATTACCTCCAGTCTGACCTCTATTCTGTGGACAGTCTCTGACCATGTGTCCACTCTTACCACAACCGAAGCAGGCATTAGTGCCCTGTCTGCACTCTCCACTGTGAGCTCGGCCACACTTAGCACAATTTTTCTTAGGACGCTGCATCTCACCTCCATTGCCCTTCTTGGGCTCAGGTCTGCCTCCTCTAGGTGTAGCACTCCTCTGAGGATTAAAATTCCCAGAACTCTGTTGCCCCTTTTTGAACCTTGGCTGCTCACAGACGCCAAAGTTGTTCCTGTGGCCTCCATGACTGGGTCCTGCCTGATCTTGAGGCCTAGGCCTCCTAGCATCACGAACACCTCTCTTTCTGCGGCTGTCCTCTACCTGCTGGACACGCACCATCAACCTGGAAAGATCCATATTATCATGGAGTATTGCAGATCGATACTCCTCCTCCAGGTCTCCATTGATTCCTGTGAGGAACCTGCTCATCTCATCCTTGCTGTTAGAAACCAGGGAAGTAGCATACCTGGATGATTTCAACAAAGTTTAGTATTATCCTCATTCTTGCTATTAAATACTAGGGAAAATAACATACCTTGACAGCTTAACAAACTTCAGGGAATACTCCCTGACTGTCATAGAGCCTTGTTTAAGGTTGATGAATTCCTCAACCTTGGACTCCCTCATCTCCCTGGGAAAGAATCTCTCCAGAAATGATGTCTTGAACAGCTCCCATGTGACTGGCACTCCACCTAAGACACGGCTATCTTGCCACATCTTGCACCAAGTCTGTGCAACATCCTTGAGCTGATAGGAAGCCAGCTCAGCCTTCTCAATATCAGTGGCCCCCATATCCACCAGGATCTTATGAATCTCATCCATAAACTCCTGGGGATCCTCTGATGCCCTAGACCCTGTGAAAATAGGAGGATTCATCCTCGTGAAATCCCTCAGCCTGTCGGCCATGCTACGAACCGGTGGGTTCTCCCTCTGAACATCCTGCCGGTTGACCTGGTCAGTCATAGCCTGGGCCTGCATAGTAATGGCCTGTGCCATCTGGGCCAGAGATGCCCTCACCTCAGCATCAGTCATCCCAGCTGGATTAGCTGGCAAAGCCACTCCTTCAGCTGGAGCCTGGGGTGGAACTCAGTTACCCCCAGCAGCTGCTCCTCCTCTCCTCTGACCAATAGCTCTCCTAGTGTTCATTCTCTGAAAACAACAAAAATTTGATGTTAGACACGCTCATAACACCAAGAAATTAAACTTTAGGAGAAGCACGATAAGATCAGAAAAAGGGAAGTTTTCCGACGCATCATGCAGTCTCTAATTCAGGATAGTGGTGCACTTCACTACCATGACTTAGAAATTACTCAATGTGGTTGATATGAACTTATTATTTTCGTAATTTAACCTAACGCTCTGATACCAACTTTGTCACGACTGGAATCTAGACCCCAGACGAGACCGGCGTCGTTGACCTCTCAGAGGTCGCAGACAAGCCTACTTACGTCATTCTTACTTTACATAGATTAATTTTAGCGAAAAATTTAAAACTTTTTGTTTCTAAATATTGCTTACTAAACATTTATAATACATTCGTAATTTGTTCACCATCAACCATCTAACATTAAGAGATAATCAAATGAAAGGAATAGTTCAATACTTATAAAGCGTATAATTGCCAAAATGGCACCAATACATAATCTGAATAAAAATAGGAAAGAAACGCTAGTGGAACATGCTCCACTAACTCAACTCTAAAACTAAGCTAGAATATAAAATAGTAGCATCCTCGAAGACATGAAGACCTACCAAAACCGGATGAATGCTGGACGTCCGGATAACTGCAACGATGATCCTGTAGCTCTATCGTCCACCTGTGCCTGCACCTAAAATAGTAGAGTTTATATAGGGTTAGTACACACTTGTACTAAGTATGGGTATATGCAAGCACACACCAAGGACATGCATTAGAAATAATAGCTCTTTCCTAACAACATGATTTTTGGAAGTCAAGTCAGTGGACTTGCCAAATTGAGATTAGGAAAGTTCCAAATTTGGATTAGGAAAGTAAATGATCTTTCCAAATTTGGATTAGGAAAGTTATGCCATGAGAATAACATACATCATCATACTTTTCACATTTGCACACAGCACA
Organism: Solanum sitiens; assembly: GCA_016801875.1. Taxonomy (NCBI): domain Eukaryota; kingdom Viridiplantae; phylum Streptophyta; class Magnoliopsida; order Solanales; family Solanaceae; genus Solanum; species Solanum sitiens. The sequence goes on from JABWTJ010000593.1 coordinate 444,358, forward strand.
TAACATTTACACATAGAACATATCATATAGCATACAGTACATTTTGCATGTAGCACATAACATCTTTCATATCATCCATTCATATGCCATCAGACCTTGGAATCATGGACTTGACATTAAGACATCCCAGAAATGAGGGCTCAACAGATGGGACCTCAATTAGGGAATCTTCATTAGCAAACACAAAGTCTGTTTCATTCATTCATACGTACTTCATTTCATTTCATTCATAGGCCAGTGTAACCACCAACTATACCTAGGATGTAGTTTAAGACTTTCATTATGTTCGTTGTGCCATGACCAAGAATGACCTAATGTCATTACTTGAATCTAACTCACCTTTGATTATCCTATCCTAACACCTTTGGTATCATTTATTTCATTATGTGCATCATTTGAGGCTGGCCTCATTCATTCATTGGGAACTTTAACTTTAACCGACATAGATCATGTGAGCATCATGAAATCCAGTGTCTCCCCCACACCGAAAAGAGGTGGAATCACCGGCCAAAGTGATCCAATAACATGCTAGCGTACATGGGAATTTAACCCCGCCAGATCCCTATATTGGCAGTATAGGTTCGAAGACTAGGAGATATAAGGAGACCCATACCCGGCATGCCGGACAGTCTCATCTCATGAGAGTTACGTGAACCTCCGTCCTTCCCGAAAGAAGGCATCACCGCTCATAGATAGCCTATCGGTGCTCAGTATAAAGTTCCATTCCATGCATCTCATACATCATGGAAGTTGGCTTCTAGTATGAGGACATCATAGCTCATTAGATGATTTTTCATCTCATCATTAGTATTAAGTGTGTTAAGCTCAATACCTTCATTAGAGTGTTCATAAAGACTGGTCTCTTCATTATCTTACACTCTCATCGGTGAGTACGTATTGGTAACATTTACTTAGGCTCATTTGAGATTGCTCTCATCATTTACATTAGCCTCATATCATGTTGTCACCACATTCATTATCATTAGCACCTTTTCTTTTCATAGTTACTCACCTCTTATTACGTGAATGTTCATTTCATCATATGCCAATGCACTTGGCCATTTAGTGTGTTACACACCCTTACTTAACCCTTCTAGGGTTTCATCATTTCATTGTTCGTTTTCTCATTTCATTATTCATATCTTACACTCATACTTAACCCACAACCCCTTTTTATTTTTCATTAACATCTTTTTGCCTCTTTTCGCCCAAACCAAGAGGTTGTGGGATTTAACCCCCACATCCTCTTTTACTTTTGTTATTTATTTCGCTGGGATAGGGAGGTTGTGGGTTCGAACCCCCACAGCCTCCTTATTTAATCTTTAATTTCGCTTAGGTGTGAGGTGGTGGGTTCGAACCCCCACAGCCTCCTATATTTTTTTATTTAATTTTCACTAGGCTGAGTGTATTTGGCAGTGAGGTTGTGGGATTGAACCCCCACAGCCTCACTTGCTTTATTAATTAGTTTCGCTCCTCTCCATTTCCAGCCTTGAGGTCGTGGGTTCGATTCCCACGCCTCACGTTTTCTTTTCTTTATTTTTCTCTTCCTTCACTCGCTATCTGGAGGTCGTGGGTTCGAATCCCATGCCTCCCATTTATTTGTTTGATTTATTTCCCTCTCCTTTCCCCCACCAGTAGCTCGAGTTCGAGTCCCCCCAGCCCCGCTTTTCATTTCTTTTTTCGCGAAATTCAGTAGCCAAACGGGTGAGGTCACAGGTTCGAATCCTGGTGGCCTCACCCCTTTAAAATTCATGCAAATTTCCAGATTTCTTTGTTAAGCTTTAATCTAAATTAATATTGCATAGTTTCTGGAAATTTGGTCATTTTTCAACTCATTTTCATCAACGTTTTCACATGATTCATAGGGTGCATTCATAAATCATTTTAACACATTTTTAGGCGCATCTTTCATAGATTTATTTGGCTAAAAGATTGTTATTCAATCAACCATATTTCATTACAATGAACATCACATTGTGTACACATTTTACACATAAAATACAAAGAATGAACATGTTAATTCATACTTCTAACAGTGAGTAGTTCACTACCAAAGTTCACTGCCAACGTGCACACACACATCATCTCTTTCGATCACACATTGCTTGTCATTTTCGTTATTTCACGTACATAAACATATTCACATTCAACATAAAAACATCACACATACCTAAATCTACAAGCAAACAAACCCAACCTACGAATCATTGGGAGCTAGTGACAAGGACATGCAAAGGGGGAACAATCCTAGTTTCGGAGTGAATATCTTGAATTGTAAGGGTTCTCTTGGGAAAGGGACCAAGAGAGAAGAAACCCATACCTTAATTTTCTTGTTCAAAGTGAAGTTGCTGCCCAAAATCCTCTCCAAAAATCAGTCCAAGTTCAACACCTCAACACCAATTGACGGAAGACTCCTCCCCTTTGCTTAAAGTGATGGATTTTCGTTGTTTTCTTAGATTTTTGGTGTGAGTTATTAAAGTGTGAAGAACTTCAATATATTTTATGTTTTTGAACTTGTTTAGGCAGAGAGAAAACGTGAGAGTGAATGGTGAAACGTGAGAGAGAAAGATCGTGAGAGAGTGGCTTCCAATTAGGAGTTTTAGTTTGGGAATTAGTCAAACTAGGACTCCTTGTTAAACTTTTAAATAAAAATCTGATTTTTCTTTTTCTTAAATCAGCTAATATTTATTATTTAATTAAATTAATTTATCCAATTAAATAAAAGCAAGTTAAATCATTGATTCTAGTGGGGCTCGAACCCGAGTGACTCCCAATTTGCAAAAATGGGTCACTTGGGTCGCCCCAACCCGAATTACTCTTTTTAATTAAATTAATTAACTAATTAATTAATTCCTCAGGGTAATTACAATATTACCCTTGGCCTAGAAAAGACCATTTTACCCTTGGACCCTCAAAACTAAAAATTTCTTCTTTTAAGTCCGGTAAAAACTCTTTCGATTAAATCTTCATTTTCGAGAGCCTTACTTGGTTGGTTCCAACCTTTCCAATCTCAACTAACTCCCCAAGTTAGTTGGCTTGGTCGTAGTAAGGGTTCTGAGGTCTGGTTCTACGCGTATCAGTCTGTGTAAACCTTGGTCTAGTCGCAAGCATTCTTGACAACCTAAGTCTTGATCCTATTCTTTTTTTTTGGGTTATTACAAGTTCTCTCGATTCTAAGCTAACGTCCCTTTTGAAATGTCTTTAATTCATCCTTTATTATCAAAACTTATTTAGTTCATAGGGTCTATCTCTTATATAATCATCATCATCATCATAGATCAATAAGAATTGCAAGAGTATGTTCCTTTCATTACAATTCATATATGTGAGGTTAGCACGTTTACATGATCATTCATAATAAGGCACATTGGTAAGTCATCACCATCCTTATAACATTTACATCTTAGCCAACACCTCACAAACCATAGTCAAGACATTTCAATTCAAAATCATACCAACCCTATCAATCTTAATACAAGGTATACTTCAATACAACATAATCACTTAATCACAAGTAACCACAATTGAAGTAAAGAGTTGAGATCACAAGACTTACCAAGTCTCCTTCATAAACCAACATCAAGGTCTTACCATCAACCCTCAAAATCAACCCAAAAATGGGTGTAATATAATCACACAATAGTAACCAACATGATAATTAAGTCAATTGAAATACTATACAGCAATCCATCACTAGTTCATAACTTAAGATTAGAGACTTAGGTCAAATTCATAATCTACTTCACAACCTAGATCAATTACTCAAGATCTAGTATGGTAGGACTACAATTAATCTCAATATATTTATAAATTGATACAATAACTTCATAGGATAGTAATTCAACAAATAACCAAGTTAATTGAACCAACACTACACAATTCAACTCAAGATCACCACATAGGGTTAAGGGGAAAAGGTCATCTTCTACAAACTAGACTAATCAATCAATAAGTAGTGTAATTTAGTCATAATTCAACATAATATAATCAATAAAATCAAAATAAACCATAAACAAATCAGTTTGAAAGATCAATTTCGAGATTGGAAAAGACCCACATGAAAACTCATCGTTTGAAATCAATTTGAAGGAACCCTTTGGGGAAAGAGATACCAAAGGTGAAAGGAATCCCATACCTTAGTATTTGATGAATATTGATGGATAAACTTTGGTGATTTCATCCCTAGAACCCACCTTGACCTTGACTTCTATGGTGCTCTTCAACTTGGAGAGAGAAAGAAGAGAGAAGGAAGAGAGTTTGTGTTTTGGGGGATTATGAGAGTTAGGTTAGTCTAATTAGGTTAGGATCTTTATATAGGTTGTGAATTAACTTAATTAGACCTCCCCTAACCCCTAAATTATTCAACTCAATTCACTTAAAATCGAGCAGTCAAAACAGACCCTCACAACCGACTCCCCGTCCACTCCCCGTTTGTCAATCGACGGACCATGGGACCAACCGTCCTGCTGGTCCGTCGTTTAGCTCAGAGACTTGCCAAATCTCAGCCTTTGCCAAATATTCTAAGTATACATCTACGGATTCAATCAACTCCCCGTCCATTGGACCACGATCCATCTGTGGCAACCATCCGTGGACACAACCTTAGGTAGCCTTCGCCCCAAACGCAAGGGTCCTCCTGAAGGGCCCTTGGTTGGTCTTTGTAGGAGTCGTACCCAGAAGTTTTGACTATTAACTAACTCTAATACATGTTATACTCCCTTTCACCAAATTTCATCGTTTTCCGACTCCTAAAACTTAGTCAAATAGGGTAAGGCACAGTAGCACCTCTTCAGCTAGTTTTCGAACGTCATGGACATTTTTATACGTTTTGATTTCTAAACTTCCTAATTGACTTATATTCATTATTTATTACCTTAAATGAGTGTCTAAACCTTTTTACGCCTATTTTAGGATCTAGAAAACATCTTAGACTTTTCGGAGTGTTACACGACCCAATCCACCAAGCCGTGCGGGCAACTACTCTAACACCTACGTAGGAGAACCCTCATAACCCAACAACTAGAAAACATTTGGAATTTAAAGAAAATGAAGGAAATCTAAGGAAGTTTATGAATTAACCCATTCTAAATACAACTTTACTAAATTATACAAAATAATTTACCAATCCCAAACGACCTAGTCTTACAAGTACAAGCGCCACTAAGAGAATGATAGGGCCAATTAAACAAATGACACAACTTCCACCATGCGGAATGAAAAGTCAAAGTCGCTGGAAGATTTCCTTGTCTTCACCTAAGGAAACATCACTACAACCAAACGTACTGGTAGGCATCATCACTCAACCCGAGTACCCGATGTCTGCCTCATAATATATGAACTGAACAATAAAATATTATGTCTGGACCCCTCGCTTCTCCACCCTTAGCGTTTTCTTAGAATGCCTTCGAATTACAAACTATCTTTTTCATACGAGGTTACAACCTAAATACGCTATCCACCTTGTATACTACAAGTACCACTACCACCCTTAAGGTTCCATTAGATCATAACTTAAACATACTAGCCATATTGTATACTGGAAGTACCATTACTTAATTCATCACTTAGACAAAAAAGTTGATAGCCTAATAACTCACCTCTTCTGTAGTAGTTCATAAAACAACCCGATAAAATATGTTAGGATATACTATTAACTATGTGTTTTGATATAGTATTATTATTGAACAATTGTTTATTCATTTATTCAATTGAATAAAGTGTTACATTAAATTGATCAATTGTCATATATGTGTCCTTAGCTTATACAGTAGATGATTTAATGTATAGAGTTTAAGCTTATACACAGAACATTAAATCATCGGTTCTTATAAGTTAAAAGTTATAGTTCACAATCATAGATGGAAATCTGGAAAAAACCATCAGAAAGATTGTAGCACGAGATTAAATGTAATTTATCTTGATTATGAGAATGGTATAGTTCTAACTTCTCGTGCTAGTGCATCTGGTATGTATTGAACGGGACCGAGCAGAGATAGATGTTTTAGACTGACTGATAAAACATATTCTCTTAACTATTAAATGTACTTATATTCTTAATCTTGATATAACGATTATGATTTGTATATATTAATTATCGTTTTGATTTATTAAAAGGTGAGATTCTGAGATGGGTCAATATGCTTGGTAGATTGGATGATAATAATATATATTGGTGAAATAATTAGTTAGTTGATGGAATCCATGTCTCAATATAGAGATTGATGATACATCTTATATGAGAAGCTTATAAGTTTTTATGTGTAAACCCGGCCGGTAAATTTATGAATCTGACACATGAAATAAGTTAAGTATTGCTCTAAACGAAGTTAATCATTAAATTAAATTCGTCAGTAATTTAATTTATTAATTAGTATCAATAATCTTAACATGGGGAATTACATAAGTGTTTAATGGTGAATTTGGAATTAAATAGAGGAGTTCAATCATGAATTTTTAGTGGAATGATTTGTAATTTATTATGGTAAGATGGTAAGAATAATTTAAATTAATTATTTAGAATTATTTCCATAATACGAAGCCTCAGTAATAAATTCTGTTGTCCTCCAGTGCCCAATTTAACTAGAACTCAGAATCTTATTTTCTAGAAAAAGGGAAAAAGAAACGTGTTCTTCTCCAAAAAGAAAAGAAACGTGTGTTCCTTGTTTTTCTTGAAAGAAAAAGAATTCTCTTTGGACTAGGAAGACATCTTTATAAATAGGGATTATTCTAACCTAAACAAAGATTGAATTCAGTATTCTATACAATACTTGCTCACCCAAGTACTGAGGGAGTTCAATTGTTAATTGGGATCACTGTAGAAGACTGTAGAGCTGGAGTTGGATTTACTTCAAGATATCTGCACACGCTTCAACAGGTAATCCTGAGTTAACTTTCAGCATACTTTGTATGTGATGGCTATTTGTGATTGTTGTTTATATTCATGCAAAATGTATGATTCTGGAATGCTTTCGCTGTGTATGCTATTTTCTAACAATTGACATCAAGAGCCATACTTGCATCTTTATAAACAATTGAAATATGTATATGTGCAAGTGAATGTATGAATCGTGGATAGGATTTTTTTTTGTTTATCACGAAAAGAACAAAACGGATAAAACTTGAATTGTTTTGTTAAGTGCATACAGTAATAATGACTTATGAAAATTATCCACTAAGGTTAGATAGAATTTTCATGAGATCTTGCATAATGTCATGTATGATGAATAATTTTAAGAAGAAATTTAATGGCTGCTCGGTTCGGTTATTTTTTTTCTTGTGGCGGCAATTTTGTGAAAGAGCTCACAATTTTTTCTCATGTTAATGTCGGCTGGTTGTTTTCTAATACATTAAGAGAAAACAAAAATAAATTGCTGAAAAACAAATTCATTAACCCGTGATTGTATAAAAACAAGAAGTGTTGGTTATTTTTTTAAAAGAAAAGGAGTAGGCTGTTTTATGAGATGACTTCCAATTTATTTTCATAAGTGTTGGCTAATGATACTGCTGGTTGTTCTTCATTTTGATTAACAAGAGAGAGAATAGTTAAAGTTGGTAGTGGGACCAATGAATGATTCTTTTTAATAATGCATGCTGATACTATTCCTATATAGCCACAAATTTATTTTACAGTAAACTATAGTACTCCTATGCATGAAATTGTTCGTATATGTGACATATTTTGGTGTCCCATGATAGAGGATATTGTTTGCGCTGTATGAATTAAATAGCACATTGAATGAATTGAACTAGTCATGTTTATGTTTTATTTTTCTGGAATTTTTTGTATAAATTGAAAAAATATATATAAATAGTGATGAAAGTTTTTTTTCAATATTTATTCAAGAGAGATTAAATAGTAATGAAGTATTAAGTTTATGTGTTGGCTTAGACCTTTCTCCCTATCGGATGAATTTAATACAAGTCATTACGTATTTAATCGCTAGTTTGATAATATGTATTTAACTCTTCCAAACTGAGTAATATATGATTGGATCAATGTAACTAGAGGATTTTCACTTGACTTAAACTAACAGTAGACTCTCCAACTGAGTTAGGTCTGTATAAGTTTATGGAGTGAATAATCGGTCATTATATATGTATATTGTGTGAATAGTTCTCCAATCCCCACGATTGGCTATTTAAGATGCATGAATGTATATGTACATGATGAGTTTTGAATGTAAATATTCAATGTTATATGACTATGTTATTGATCTATTGTAAATACTTCTTCAATCTCAGATTCAACATGTCTCCTTTTAATCCCATTAGTACTATTTTGGGTCAAAACAAACTAGAGGGTTCTAACTATGTTGACTGGAGGAGAAATCTCGACATTGTGTTAACTGCTGAAGAATATAAGTTTGTGCTTCATGAGGAATGTCCATTGAAACCAAATGATCAGTCCATTGATGAGGATAAGTTAGCTTATCAGAAATGGCACAAAGCTGATGAGATGGCGCGATGTCACATTATGGCTTCAATGTCAAATGTTTTGCAACATCAACATCAAGCTATGTTGTCTGCTTTTAAAATTCTGGAGAATCTCAAACAAATGTTTGGAGACCAGGGTCGATCAGCTAAGCAGACTGCCATGAGAACTCTCATGAACACTAAGATGGTTGAAGGCACCCCTGTAAGAGACCATGTTCTGAAGATGATAGGTCTTCTGAATGAACTAGAGGTCTTGGGGGCGGAAATTGACAATGACTCCCAAGTTGAGATGATATTGTAGTCTCTGCCTGACAGATTTCAACAGTTTTGCCTAAATTATAATATGAATAAGATGAGTCTATCTTTGGCACAAATGTTGAATGAGTTGCAGGCGGCAGAGACTCTTGTAAAAAAACATGCACCATCAATGGCACTTAATGTTGAGAAAGGTTGTACTTCTAAACCGCAAGGTGGACAGAAGAAGAAAAAGGCTCAAAAAGCTAAGGCAATTGCACCTCCAACTGGGGGCGTGAAAAAGTCTAAGGGCAAGTGTTTTCATTGCAAGATGTCAGGTCATTGGAAGGCACATTGTCCAGATTTCTTAGCCAAGAAGAAAAACAAACCAGGTAACTCACTTTCACTTGTCGTGGAAACATTTTTAGCGGCTGTTTCTACCACTTCATGGTGTGTAGATTCAGGAGCCACTGATCATATCTGCACTACTATGCAGGGGTTTCAAGAAACGCGCAAGCTGATTAGAGGTGAAGTTAGTGTTTTTCAAGCGAATGGCTCAGCAGCTCCAGATTTAGCATTAGGAATATTATTTTTTCGTTTGATAGTGGTAGAGTTTTAATTTAAAAGACTTTCTATATGCACCTGTTGTTAGAAGAAATTTGATTTCAGTTTCTAAAGTTTTGAGAGATGGTTATGATGTTAGTTTTTCTGATAACGGTTGTGTTATTAGTTATAATAAACATCTGGTCTCTGTTGGTACATTGATTGATGGTCTTTTTATTATTAATGTCTCTCCAGAACTGCAACAAACCGTAGAACTGAATAATGTTAACCTTTCAAGTAAAAGAAAACATTCTTCTGATTTAATGAGACTTATCTATGGCACTTGTGTCTATGTCATATAAATCTAGATAGGATTTCAAGGTTGGTTCGAGATGGACCTTTAGGTTCATTAAAAGTGGAGGCCCTACCAACATGTGAATCTTGTTTAGAAGAAAAATTGACTAAGAGACCTTTCCCCTCAAAAGGAAATAGAGTCAATGATAAACTAGAGTTAATTCATTCTGATTTGTGTGGCCCAATGAACATTCAAGCGAGAGGTGGGTATGAGTACTTCGTGACTTTCATTGATGACTACTCAAAATATGGATATATATATTTGTTGCGCCATAAGTCTGAATGCTTTGAGAAATTCAATGAGTTTAAGGCTGAAACGGAGAAACGACATAGAATATATATCAAGTCCTTGCGATCTAATAGTGTTGGTGAATACCTCTCTAATGAGTTTATTAGCTACTTATCAGAACAAGGAATTACATCTCAAAAGTCTACACCTAGAACGCCACAACAAAATGGTGTAGCAGAAAGAAGAAATAGAACTCTTTTAGAAATGGTTAGATCAATGATGAGTTACTCTGATTTGCCTTATTCGTTTTGGGGTTATGCCTTAGAAACTGCAAATTATATTATGAACTTAGTTCCTTCTAAATATGTTCCTTTGACACCCATTGAACAGTGGACTGGGCACAAACCTAGTTTAAAACATATTCGGGTTTGGGGATGTCCAACACATGTATTGAAAGGGAAGGCAGAAAAATTGGAACTTAAAACAGAAGTATGTGTTTTTATTGGAAACCCTAAAGGAACGAAAGGTGCTATGTTTTATAATCCTAAAGAAAAGAAGGTCATTGTGACTACCAATGCCAAGTTTCTGGAAAATAATAAATTATGTGGTCCCTCCAGTGCCCAATTTAACTAGAACTCAGAATCCTATTTTCTAGGAAAAGGGAAAAAGAAACGTGTTCTTCTCCAAAAAGAAAAGAAACGTGTGTTTCTTGTTTTTCTTGAAAGAAAAAGAATTCTCTTTGGACTAGGAAGACATCTCTATAAATAGGGATTATTCTAACCTAAAAAGAGATTGAATTCAGTATTCTATACAATACTTGCCCACCCAAGTATTGAGGGAGTTCAATTGTTAATTGGGATCACTGTAGAAGACTATAGAGTTGTAGTTGGATTTACTTCAAGATATCTGCACACGCTTCAAGAGGTAATCCTGAGTTAATTTTCAGCATACTTTGTATGTGATGGCTATTTGTGATTGTTGTTTCTATTCATGCAAGATGTATGATTGTGGAATGCTTCCGCTGTGTAAGCTATTTTCTAACAAAAATATACATTGAGTAGCTAATTATTTAATATATTTACATTCAGTCATATACTAACGCTTAGACGCTTAGTATATATATATAGAGAGTATTGTTTTCGACAACGATAATTGCATAGAGCATTTGAATTGTGCCACGACAATAGTTGAGTTGTACACATGACCGTATCTAGTGGTGTTCCGTGGATTCACGTGATCAACCATATCTTCCATCTCTAGATCATATAGAATAGAGTTATATTTTTCTTTTTAAAATGATAAAAAAATGTTCCAAGTCATTGTCGATCTATCCTTATTGAATTTTCCAACTATATTAATTTTGCAATCATGTAATAAATTCACGAAGTAATCTTGTGTGTTAAAAATAAATTTTTTGTTTTAATTTATACGATTATTTTTCTTTTTAATCAGTTTAAAAAATAATAATAAATTTTTATTTGATAAATATTTAATAACACTATCAATGTTTTATCTATGTTTCAACTTATTTAATATAAAAAAGTCCAAAAGATATACTTTTTTGAGAAATAATACTGCATTGCTGATTTATATATCTTTAAGTTTGTGCTTAATCATATCCTACACAGTTCTGCATTAACAATTATAATGAAGCTCAAGCAAATTTACTTGGTATTCATGGTGCTCTAATCAACTGTTCGAGGCTCTAGAAGTTGGGTTGGATTCCATGACAGCAATTCAAATGATCAATAAAATTTGTAAGCCTTCTTGGAGGATTCTAGGTATCATTGATGAAATAAATAGGGACGATTCAATAATTAGGGGCCTAAAGTGAAACTTAGGTGAAACTAAATGGAGGGGCTCTACTATTTTTTTCCATCATATATACTTTTATTGAGAAAATATTTAAATGCCCCCCCCCCAATCGATCTTCAGATTTCAAACTTTACATTTCAATTTCACGGGGGTCCTATCACCCCGTTGAACTGTTTAAATTTTATATTATTACACCCTTAAAACATCACAACCACATTAAATGGGCACTGAATATCACGTGTTTGACATGTGGAAATTTTATTCAAAACATCTTTTTTATTCTTTTTCTTTTGTGATTTATTGCTTTAACAACTAGGTAAAGGTCACAATGTAAAAATATACTGATGTATTTTGGATCGTCAAATTTTGAACTTGTTGGTAGCATAGATGGTTGGTAATTATTTTTAGCTAAATATATTGAGTTTGACTGAGTTCATGGCTAAGATTTTCAGATTTGAAGAACTCTCCCTGGAAATTGAAGGTCTTGTTAAATTTTTTTGTTTAAAACAATAATAGTGATTACCAAAAACATTGTAGAAACACGAAGTTTTCAATGAATCAGTGAAGAGTAGAAGAACATAATATAATTTACTAAAAAACTAAAATTGGAAAATATACCAGAATCTGGAAAAACATAACGGAAAAAGATCAAGTCTACTAAATGCACAGTGTCCCCTTAAGGAATTATTCCCCTCTAGTATCTGAGGTTTGATTACTTGGTATTTATAGCCAAAAGGAATCGGTTCTGAAACATTGCAACCTTATCCACACAACCATTTAAAAGTTCGCAACCTTTCATATGGTTATGGTTGTTAATGAAAGTTGTGACCTTTTAGAACAATCATCTCCAACAGTGGTGTCACGACCGGGGAGCACCCCCTAATCGTAACCGGTGTCTTCGTCCTCTTAGAGGCCTAAAACAAGCCTTTGTCATACATCATCGCATTTCATAGGTAGAAAAATATGGAAGAATTAAAAACTTTACATATGAAGTATACATAGACTTCTCGTTTATCCGTATATGAATCTTACATAGACTTCTCGTGTATCCGTATATGAAGCTTACATAGACTTCTCATTTATTAACATAGTCAAATTTATCAATATGGTATATTATTGTCTCACACATAACCATTTATTATAGAAGTACAAAATTTGGGACTTAGCCCTTACACTATTACAATATGTTTCATATAGACTTACATCAAATTCTCAAAAGATTAGAAATGGACATTGTCTTAGACATTGTCAATAGCTAGTACTAGAGTAATGCGTTCATCCTCGGACTAGAGGACTCACCAACTTGGAGATCTTATCCAAGCTTCTTAAAAGTACCCTTGAATCTCTTCAATGGCCTGAACGAACATGTTTGTAGAAATAAAAAGAATATGGGTTTGTACAAACCACATGTACTAAGTATGAAGACATATGCAATTAAAACATTTAGAACATGCTAAAAAGGACATTTTGGTCAAAACACACTAAATCACTTTGAAAAGTCTATATGCACATTCCAAACATACATAAAAGTCCAACAACATATTATAATGAAGTCATAATCATCAATTCATGCTTAGAACATATTCCATCACATATCACAATATCTTACTCAGAATAGCAATCCAAGCTAACTAGTGCAATGCCTATGTAAAGCCCCATAACCCCACATAGGCTTAGTCAACTAACAAAGAAACCATAAGCATTATCTTTACATCATATAACTTCATGTCAAGTACCTATAATCTCATATATAGCTACCTAAACCAAAAACATGTATATCAAGTATATGCAATATTATATGAGATCAACATTATATAAAATCACCATTATGCAGTTCATTCATAACATAAGTATATAGAAATATTACCTAGCCCCTCAAGGTCTACATGTGCAATATATAGGTAAAGTCACATACCCTTACCTACACTAGTATACCTATCAAGTAAACCTAGTTATTATGAATCTTTTACTTTTATTCATTGATTTTACTTTCGGGAAACTTTGCCATAACCGATAGTAGACCATGTGATCTAAACATTGAATCTGGTGTCAAAACCTCACACCGAAAGGAGCGCATATTACTTGCCTAGGTATGACATAAACATCATAATAACGTGTAAATGGATCCACTAGCAAGATTTCCTACGGGGAACATAGTTAAAGAACTATGAGGTTGTTGCTAGAAACCCTCTTTATTCATATGAGCATTGTAGTGTCCACCTCATGAGACTTTAGGTGAACCTACCTTCCTCATTTGGAGGGACACCTCTCATTATCTAGTTCAGTAGGTGATAAGCAAGATATTCCCTTTTTGAAGTTATTTAGAGTCTTCCTAACATTAGAATATATAAATCTATCTTAGGAGACTAACCCCTTGTATAACATGATCATAGCTCTTAGGTTCTAAGATGTGAACTTCCTTTCATCAAAACCCAATCAATAAGTGAGAACATTACATCATAATCACATTAATAAGATGCACAAGAGAATTCCTTTCAATCGTCCATAACCTTACCTTATCATAATATCACATTCATCATAATCATAGCCTAATCATATATCATAGCATCATCATTTACACTTCAATTGAATAACAACATCAATTATAGGTCGGTATCAACATAATAGAGTAGTCATAATCTTAAAAGTCTTACCTATGGATTTGAAGAACTTCATCAAGGATCTCACCCTCAATTCCATCATATTTATCCCTCAACTCAAACATTATCATCACATAATGTTAAATTAACAAGAACACGTTCAATTCCAACCTCCCTCATTCATAATCAACATCATTCATAAAGTAGGATTAGGTGAAGATGGGTGTTAATGAATCTTTATAGAGATTTAGGGCAAATATTTAAGGGATACTTCAATACACACATAATCATACGTAAAATCATCAACAATAATCGAATTTAAAAATTAAGTAGGATTTGGGGAAGATGGGTGTTCATGATAGAGATTTAGGGCAAAGATTTAGAGGATACTTAAATACACACATAATCATACGTAAAATCATCAACAATAATCAAATTTAAAAATTACAATTTAATTTTGAAAGTATACCCACAAAATTTGATGAAAACATTGAAATTGAAGATCTTTGAAAACCAACTTTGAAGAGCCTTTTGGGGAAAAATTGTCCCAAGAGTGAATAGCCTCCATATCTAGAGAGTTATTGAAGAATTATGGAGTAAAACTTGAGTCTTGATGCCCTAGATGATCTTGTTGTTCTCCTTCAATTGTGTCTTAGAGTAGTGAGAGAAACTAGAGAGATGTGAGACCTAATTAAATTTCGTGAGAGGTGTTAGATTAGTTTAATTACTTAGGGGGCTTATATAGTCTTAAGCTAACTAATTAAAACCGTCCCTAACCATTTATTAATTAACTAACTAATTATCTAATCACCCCTAACTTAAACAAAATTTGGCAGTGAACACAAGGTCCAATTGACGACTCCACGTTGAGGGACCGTATTCCAAACCACGGACCGTCCTGGTAATCCGTGGTTTTTTGTGGAATTTTGGTGAGGTTTCTAAGTGTGGACCAATGAGACCCAACGACGGAGCGTCGTTTAAATGACAACTCGTTGTTTTCCCTCGTGGTTGCACACTGTAATTTGACAGCTTTTGAGGTTAAATGTTGGGTCATCCTCAAGGACCCTTAGGGTGGTCCTTGGGGAGTCGTACCCAGACGTTTCAACCCTAAACACACTCTAAGTTATATTTTAAACCTTTCACCAATTTTGACTTTTATACGACTCTTAGAACCCCTTGAAACACATGAAGGAACACTAGTTCACTTTCACTAGTCTCCGAACGTCGTGGTTGTTTGTTGACATTTTGATCCTAAAACTTCCTAATTAAGTTCATTACCTTTTTTGAAGCTTAGAAACAATGTTTTAAGTCATAGTTCATCAAGTGAGGCTCTACACTAGATCATTGAACTTCCGAGGTGTAACAATATCCCCCCCCCTTGGGGAACATTCGTCCTCGAATGACACTTTAACATCTTTTTTGGAATTATAACTCAAGACTAGCAGCCCAACCAACACATGATACATAATAATGACTCAAAAATCAAAGGAGGAAACATTTACTCCATTCTAAACACAACAAAAACAGTATAAAAAGGTAAGAACTTCATGAACAATAAAAATGCAGATATTTCATTGTTTCATATTATGTAAGGAGGAATGTTCTTCTCCATTTCATATAGTTAAATACTTTCAACAAGAAGCACTACATGATTTCATAACTTCACACTTAAGCAATTTCACAAGAAATATCACATAACTTAATATACCAAAACATGTTATCAAGTTTCCTTTCAAGTATGAATACACATAATTCAAGGCACATATGAAACATGGATTTTTCATAAGAATATGCACATTGAAGGAAAATCATAGAAGTTTAAATACACTCAAGACCCTTCATAAACCAAATCTAGGAAAAAGGTACTAACCTCAACCTTGACTAGAAGAGGAAGGAAACGATGAGGGTATCGGGACACCATATCGGCCTTGGCCTCCCAAGTAGCATTCTCCATTAGTTGATTCTTCCAAAGAACCTTTACGGAAGCTACTTCTGTGTTCCTCAACTTCTTCACTTGCCGATCTAGAATCTCAATTGGGACCTCCTCATAAGAAAGGTTAGCATCAACTTTTAAGCCTTCTAGAGGAAGGATAGACACCGGATCACCTATACACTTTTTGAGTATGGACACATGAAAGACTGGATGGACCGGAGCAAACTTAATAGTGATTTTCAACTCATAGGCAACACTTCCGATGCGTTTCACAACCTCATATGGTCCCACATATCGGGGACTAAGATTCCCTTTCTTCCCAAACCTCATCACCCCTTTCATGGGTGATATATTCAAGTAAACCACATCCCCTACCATAAACTCAAGGTCCCTTTTCCTATTGTCGGCATAAGATTGTTTTTGACTTTGGACCGTCTTCAAATGATCCCTTATAAGTCGTACTTTCTCTACGGCCTCATTGATTGCTTCGGGACCTAATAGAGAAAACTCACCTACCTCAAACCATCCAATTGGATATCTACATTTTCTCCCATAAAGGGCTTCAAAGGGTGCCATGGCAATACTCGAATGATAGCTATTATTGTAGGAGAATTCGATCAATGGTAGATGGTCATCCCAATTAACCTTGAATTCAATAACACATTCTCTCAACATTTCCTCAAGGTTTGAATAGTTCATTCCGCCAAACCATCCGTTTGTGGATGAAATATGGTACTAAGTTTTACCTTGGTACCTAATCCACTTTGGAATGCTTTCCCAAACCTAGAATTGAATTGAGGACCCCTATATGAGATGATAGTCAAGGGAAACCTATGTCAACTCACAATTTCATCAAGATACAATTTAGCATAATCCTCCGCCGTATAAATAGTTTTGACAGGGATAAAATGGACATATTTTGACAATCTATCCACAATAACCTATATTGAGTCATTTTGCCTCCGGGTTAGAGGCAACCCAACTACAAAATCCATATTGACATGTTCCCACTTCCAAGTAGGAATATCCATTGATTGAGTTAACCCTCCCGGTCTTAGATGTTGGGCCTTGACTTGTTAACAATTAGGACATTTAGCCACAAACTCTCTATATCCTTCTTCAAACTGTTCCACCAATAGACCTCTTGTTGATCACGATACATTTTGGTGGCACCCGAATGAATAGAATATTAGGATCATTGAGTTTGTTCCAAAATTTGTCTTCTCAAGTCATCAACATCCGGTACACACAACCTACCTTTGTATCTAAGTACACCATCCCCCATTGGGAGAATGACTCATTGAGCTTGCTAAGTACCGATTCCTTCAACTCCGTCAATAGAGGATTAAGATGTTGCTTAGACTTCACCTCAGCCACTAATGACAACTCGAAGTTATGATGAACCATGAAACCCCTTTTGGAGAATCTTCTAACCGAACATCCAACTGGGACAATCTGTGGACATCTTTCACTAGCTCTTTCTTACCCTCTTTAACATGAGCCACACTACCCATAGTCTTTCGACTCAAAGCATCTACAACAACATTTTCTTTTCCGGGGTGGTAAAGGACACTCATGTCATAGTCCTTCAAAAGCTCTAACCACCTTCCTTGCTAGATATTCAAATCCTTTTGAGTGAACACATATTGGAGACTTTTATGGTCGGTGAATACCTCTACATGCACACCATATAGGTAATGTCGCCATATTTTCAAAGCAAACACTACGACCGCTAATTCAAGATCATGAGTTGGATAGTTATTCTCATGCACCTTGAGTTATCTAGAGGCATAATCTATCACCTTAGCATATTGCATGAGGACACAATCCAAACCTACTCGAGAAGTATCATAATACACAACAAACCCTTCAGTACATTCCGGAATGGTCAACACCAAATCAGAGGTAAGCCTATCTTTCAACTCTTGAAATCCTCTTTCACAAGCTTTCGATTACTCAAACTTAACCTTCTTTTGAGTTAGTGTTGTCAAAAGAGAAGCAATAGATTCAAACCCATCAACAAACCTTCTATAATACCCGGCTAGACCCAAGAAACTTCTTATGTCGGTGGGAGTTAGAGGTCCAGGACAATTCTTGACCGCTTCTGGTTTCTTCGGATCGACCTCTATACACTCACTTGAGACAACATGGCCAAGAAATGCAACTGATCTAAACCAAAATTCACACTTACTAAATTTAGCAAAGAGTTGTTCCTTGAGGACTTGCAATACTAGTATCAAATGACACATATGTTCATCCTCACTCTTGGAATATATCAAGATATCATCAATGAACACAATTACAAAAAAATCAATATAATTTTGGAACATGATGTACCGTGGTTTTACGGTACTTTTAATGCTTTTTCCTTAAGTTTAGTGTGTGTCCAAAGCCTTTTTGTATTGATTTTTGATGTAGGTTTCTCTTTATTTGCAGGAAATCTGTCCAAAGGAGAACACGGAGATTGTGAGCAGGAATTGCAGAAGTGACCACCTACGGAGCTCACGACGGTCCGTCGCGACTGTGACGGTCCGTAGGTGGCACCATAGTGAGAAGAGAGTAGCTGCTGCAGAAAGATGGGGAAGTCTGACTAAATGTGGGACTACGAAAGCCTCACGATAGACCATCATAGCCATGACGGTTCATCCTGCTTGTTCGTCGTGTTTGTCAGAGAGTAGTCCCAGTACCCAATACCAAGAAGTTTCTAAGTCTTGTGGAACGAAACCCCTCGACGGACCGTTGTGCTTGAAATGGTCCATCAGACCTGTCCGTCGAGGGTAACAGAGTTGATGAAGGAAGCAGCAGCAACGGAGGCCACGACGGTCCATTGTAGTCATGACGGTCCGTCACATGGGCCATCGTCTCAGACGCGTTTTGGAGAGATTTTCCTTAATTAGATTCCTTCTTTTATTAGGTTCTATTTTATTATAAATAGTGCAAAAAACCTCATTTTTGGGGTTAGACTCTTGGATATTTTTTAGTACTCTTGTTTTAGTGTTGAACTATTGGTTTTGGTAATTGATATACTTTTTACGGAATCGATTGTTGGTGTTTTTGTGGATTAATCAAGTGAATTTCTAGAATTTATTCGTTCTCATTAAAGTAAGTGCATGAATTCTTACATTACAAATATGAATTATGTGATTATGACCACGGGTAACTAAACTCCATAACTAGGGTTGTGGGAACCATGGATAAATAACAAGGTAAAATCTAACTAAAATAGCAATTCTAGAATAGTGTCTTGCATGTATTGATAATTCATTCGTGTAGAAGTCTTTTTAACGGATGGTAAACGTTAGAACTCGCCTTAATGCTACTTGCCGAACCAAGGAGGTAGATAATAGGAAAAGAATTATCAACATAGATTTAGTATATACTATCTAATAGGCTAGTATAGGTTGGTACGAAGTAATAACTTAGTCAAATATCGATTATGATGCTTAATATGAGGTAAAGATAAGGGTTAGTATAGCAACACACGTAGCTGGACCAAGGTGCAAAGTGAAATTTTCTAGATGCCGGACCAAGGATTTAGAGATACATAACTTATCTCTTTAGATGGAAGATACTAGGAAAGAATTGTTATAGCTAGAATTACCGAGTTAGGAACCTGTGGGGAACACTTAAGCCCTAGTTACTTTTATTATTTGATTAAACTCCAAGATTTGAATTTGTTAGTTGTTTATTTGAATTTAGTTAATCATTTTTATTAATTTAAGAAACCCCCCTTTTTGTCATTTGTTTTCTCGGAAAATAGTTGACTAAATAGTAGTAATAATAGAATAAAGTTAAGTCTGAACTATTTTCCTCGTGGGATCGACCCCAACCTCATTAGTTGGGTTCTCTACTTGATACGACCACTTTAGTTCTTATTTGAGAAGTAAGTTTGAGCGTATCAAATTTTGGCGCCGCTACCGGGGAAACTAGCTTTTAGATTAACTTAAACTTACTACTAAAGTTTAGTCAATATTTTCCTAATTTTACTTTTTCTGTTGTTTTTGTTTCTTGCAGAACTAACTTCCTTGTATGCCAAATACGAGGAGTGGAAGAGAACCCTTGTTTCCCTACGACCACTAATTAGAGCGTACACTACGCAATATGAATCGAAACTTGGGTATTAATGATGATGATCCCAACCAGAACATTCTAGCTCCAGTTGATGCTCATGGTCGGTTATTACCCGAAAATCGTGGTGAAGATGAACAAAGGGGACAAAACCCCGCTCCACATCCTCAAGAGTACTACAGAGGTTATGATAACATCGCAGACTCTGATGGGCCACTTGTCTTGCCCCCTCTACCACACGGCCACACCTTTGTGGTAACTAGTAGTCTGATGCAAATTCTCACTGCTAGAGGTTTGTTTTCAGGGCTACCTTCTGAGGACCCACATGCCCACATTGCTAAGGTAAGGGCAGTGTGCAAAAGTTGTGTAGGGAGGCCCGATTTGAATATGGATGTAATAGGACTAAGAGTATTTCCTCTCTCACTGATGGGAGAGGCTGCTATTTGGTTTACTGAGCTCCCTTATAACTCAATTTTCACTTGGAATCAACTAAGGGACGCTTTCTTAGCACGTTACTACCCGGTTTCTAAGAAACTAAATCACAAAGACAGAGTGAACAACTTTGTGGCACTACCAGGAGAGTCAGTTAGCAGTTCTTGGGATAGGTTCACTTCATTTTTGAGAAGTGTCCCCAATCACCGCATTGATGATGAGTCACTGAAATAATACTTCTATCGGGGACAGGATGATAATAATAAAGCGGTATTGGATACTATAGCGGGTGGTTCTTATGGGGAGTGTCCTTATGCCGAGATTGCTGAAAAGTTAGAGAAAATCTCATGGAATAATAAAGCTTGGAGTACTAGGAAGTCAGATACTGGAAGAAACACTTTCGCAGTGCAATCCGGACACAACCCAACCACAGACGAGATTCGTGAAGAGATGGCTCAGATGAGAACTGAGCTTGGGTTGGTATTAAAACATGTCACTAAGGGTGCAGAAAAGATAAATGTATTGAACTACTTGTCTAAACCACCACCACCAAATGATGAATATTATTATGAGGAGGACTCCTATGCGGTGAATGAGCAGACGGGGGGTTTCCGACCGAATGCCCAAGGCTCCAATCAGGAGAATTGGCGCCAAGGTCAAGGAAACCAAGGTCGGAACTATGGTAATTATAACCGCGAGGGTCATTATGTCCGAGATGGAAATTACAACCGCGACAACAACTTCAACAAGGGTAACTATGGTAACAGAAATGATAGGAGTGCGCCCTATGTTCCTCCTCAAAATCGTGAAGTTGCTCCTAGGGATGGTGGAGGTAGTATGGCACAAGTTGAGAATATGTTGCACAAAATGATGAGGAGGTTCGATGCTAGTGATGAGCACACTAAAGAGTTAAGAGGTGATTTAGCGGGTATTAGGCAGAAAGTCGATACACATGCAATATCGATTAAGCAGCTTGAGTTGCAAATGGCCCAATTATCTACGACTGTGAACACACGGTAACCGGGCACTCTCCCTAGCAACACTGTCCAAAATCAAAAAAAATGATGGACAGTGTATGGTAATCACTACTCGGGGTGGTAAGCAAACCATTGACCCACCTATACCGTCTGATATGGAAAAGGTGATAAGAGATAATGATAAGGTGGTGGAGGTTAGTGGTGAGTTAGAAGACAAAACGGGAAAAGATGTTGAAGTGCCTAAAAAGGTGACTCCCATGCCTAGACCACCACCACCCTTCCCTCAAAGACTAGTGAAAAAGACCGAGGATGGTAAATATCGGTGTTTTATAACGATGTTGAAATAGCTTTCCATCAATGTCCCTTTGGTAGAAGCTCTGGAACAAATGCCCGGTTACGCCAAGTTTATGAAAGATCTGGTTACGAAGAAAAGATTGGTCACTTTTGAGGATAATGATAGAATGCAACATTGTAGTGCTATTGCTACAAGATCTCTAGTGCAAAAGAAAGAAGATCCGGGTGCTTTCACTATTCCTTGTACAGTCGGGTTATTATATTTTGCGAAAGCATTATGTGATCTTGGGGCAAGCATAAATCTCATGCCCCTCTCGATTTACAAGAAGTTGCGTTTGGGTGATCCAAAGCCCACTGCGATGCGGCTACTAATGGCCGATCGAACAGTAAAAAGGCCTATTGGGATACTCCACGATGTGCTAGTAAAAGTGGAGTCGTTCATATTTCCGGCTGATTTTGTTATTCTTGATTGTGAAGTCGATTTTGAGGTGCCTATTATTCTTGGGAGGCCATTCCTTGCTACGGGTAGAGCCTTAGTTGATATGGAAAAGGGGCAGATGAAATTTCGGTTGAACAATGAAGAAGTGACCTTCAACATTTGTAGGTCCATGAGGCAGAGTGGTGAGCTCCAATCGGTATCTGCCATATCCTACAAAGTTGAAAAGTCATCTGAATTACCAATAGAAGAACGTCTAGGTATAGAAGCACTAGCGGCAGTGATAATGAATTTTGATAGAGATTGCATTGAAGAGTATGGGTCATTGGTCACGGCTCTTGATCGAGGTGATGTTAGGTTTAAACCGAAGAAATATGAGTTAGATATGAAGAATCGCGAGTCTCCACCCGCGAAACCATCTATAGAGGAGGCTCCAAAGTTAGAACTAAAAGCTCTACCGCCTCATCTGAGGTATGAATTCTTAGGAAATGGTGACACTTTGCCAGTAATCATTGCATCAGACCTGAATGTACAACAAGTTGAGAGTTTGGTGAAAGTGTTAAAAATGTTCAAAAGAGCGATTGGGTGGACTATTGTGGACATTATTGGGATCCCTTCTGGTATTTGTTCTCATAAAATCGAACTCATGCCCGATCATAAGCCAAGTATTGAGCACCATAGACGCTTAAATCCACCTATGCAAGAGGTCGTGAAGAAGGAAATCATTAAGTGGTTGGATGCCGGAGTAATATATTCGATCACCGATAGTAGTAGGGTATGCCCTGTTCAGTGTGTACCGAAGAAAGGAGGAATGACTGTGGTCCCCAATGAGAAAAATGAACTTGTTTCAATGAGACCGGTGATTGGATGGAGGGTGTGTATGGATTACCGGAAATTAAATGCATGGACCGAAAAAGACCATTTTCCTATGCCCTTCATGGATCAAATGTTGGATAGACTTGCCAAAAAAGGGTGGTACTGTTTTCTTGATGGTTATTCGGGGTATAATCAGATTTCTATTGCACTAGAAGATCAAGAGAAAATGACCTTTACTTGTCCATATGGGACCTTTGCGTTCATGAGAATGCTGTTTGGGTTGTGCAATGCACCCGCCACTTTTCAGAGATGTGTGATGTCGATATTCTCCGATATGGTGGAGGATACTATTGAGGTGTTCATGGATGATTTTTCTGTGGTTGGTGACTCATTCGAGCGATGTTTGAGTCATTTAGCTGAGGTTCTTAAGAGGTGTGAAGACTGCAATTTAGTACTAAATTGGGGAAAATGCCACTTCATGGTGAAAGAAGGTATTGTTTTGGGTCATCGCATTTCAGAGAAGGGTATAGAGGTTGATCGAGCTAAAGTCGAGGTAATAGAGAGACTTCCCCCACCTATCTCTGTAAAAGGTGTGAGAAGCTTTCTTGGGCATGCAGGTTTTTACCGGAGGTTCATCAAAGATTTTTCAAAAATTGCGCATCCATTGTGCAAACTGCTGGAGAAAGAGTGTAAATTTTATTTTGATGAATCCTGTCTTATAGCATTCTGCGAGTTAAAAGAAAAGTTGGTGTCTGCACCTATCATTATTTCTCCGTATTGGAACAGTCCATTTGAGGTGATGTGTGATGCTAGTGGGGTTCTCTTGGTGTGGTATTGGGACAAAGAAGGGACAAAATCTTTCATCCCGTTTACTATGCTAGTAAATCCCTCAATGAAGCCCAGAAGAACTACACAGTGACTGAGCAAGAGATCCTTGCAGTAGTCTTTGCTTTTGAAAAATTTCGCTCCTATTTGCTAGGTACTAGAGTTATAGTGCATACTGACCATTCTGCTTTGAGATATTTGATGGCAAAGAAGGATGCAAAACCGAGGTTGATTTGTTGGGTATTACTATTGCAAGAATTTGACTTTGAGGTGAGAGATAAAAAAGGGATTGAGAATCAAGTTGCTGATCACTTGTCCCATTTAGAAGATGAAGCAATGAGAGAGTTGGGGGATAAGACTAAGATTGATGATACCTTCCCCGATGAGCATGTATTGGCTGCCTCTCAAGACTTGATTCCATGGTTCGCAGATTTTGCGAATTATCTGGCTAGCGATATTGTTCCACCGGACTTGTCCTTTCATCAAAGGAAAAAGTTCATGTACGATGTGAAGAAGTTCTTTTGGGATGAAACATACTTATATAGGAGTTGTGCCGATGGGCTTATTCGGCGTTGTGTGCCAGAAGTTGAGTGTCTTGGAGGCATGTCATTCTTCACCCGTAGGTGGACATCATAGTGGTATCCAAACCGCTCATAAGATTTTACAATGTGGTTACTATTGTCCAACTATTCATCAAGATGCTCATGAGTTCGCCAAAGCATGTGATAGATGCCAACGAGATGGCGGCATTTCAAGAAAGCAAAAGCTCCCTTTAAATCCCATTCTTGTGATTGAGTTATTTGATGTTTGGGGTATTGACTTTATGGGTCCTTTTGTGAGTTCTCATGGGATGAAGTACATTCTAGTAGCGGTTGATTATGTGTCTAAATGGGTGGAAGCTATCGCCCTCACAAATAATGAAGGGAAGAGTGTCACGTGTTCTTGAAAAAGAATATATTTTCTCGATTTGGTACCCCAAGGGCAATTATTAGTGATGGGGGATCCCACTTTTGCAACAAATTGTTTAAGGGATTATTGGAGAAATATGGGGTTCGCCATAATGTGGCCACTCCTTACCATCCTCAAACTAGTGGGCAAGTTGAGGTGTCAAATCGAGAGATCAAGCAGATTTTGTTGAAAACGGTAAACGCTAGTAGAACGGATTGGTCAAGAAGGCTTGATGATGCTCTTTGGGCCTACCGGACAGCATATAAGACTCCCATAGGTAGGTCCCCATACCAACTTGTATATGGGAAAGATTGTCACCTACCGGTTGAATTAGAGCATAAAGCCATGTGGGCTATGAAGAAGTTGAAAATGGATTGGAATAAAGCTGCAGAACAGAGGTTAAATGAGTTGAATGAACTCGATGAATTTCGCCTAAAAGCTTATGAAAGTTCAGCCCTCTACAAAGAAAAGATGAAGAAATACCATGACCAAAAGATTGAGAAACGCAATTTTATGGTTGGGGATTTGGTGCTTTTATTCAATTCTAGGTTGCGCTTGTTTCCGGGCAAGCTCAAGTCCAAATGGACTGGCCCTTACTTGATCACCCAACTATTCTCTCATGGAGAGGTTGCGTTGGAAAACAAGAAGGGTGTGCGGTTTAAGGTGAACGGACAACGAATCAAAATCTATCTGGGCATGCTGTATCGGCGAATGAAGTGATCGAGGCATACCATCTTGATGAAGTCTGAGTAATCGAGTGTCCTCCATCGTTCCGCGATGTTAAATCAAGCGCTGGTTGGGAGGCAACCCAATATGTATCCTCTAAGCCAACTATAGTTTTTTATAACTTTCTAGTAATAATCATTTTTTTTTTCATTTTGTTAGAAGTGTTGGCTAGAGCGTAGTTTAGGGTCCGTGTCCACTAAGTGTCCAGTCAAATACATAAAGAATAGCTTAATGGGTGTTAAATTTGCAGGTAGCACATCACCAGAAAAATCTGCAGAAAATTGGTCTGAAACACTCATTGACGGATCCATCGACGGATCGTCACACCTGCGATGAACCGTCGCAAGAATCCGTCGTGCCAGGTAAGTTTTTCTATTTCTTGTAAATTAGGGCACCCATGATGGTACCCACGACGGAACGTAACCGTCGACGGGGACTCGTCGCATCAATACCCAGCAACCCGACCCGACCCGACCGACGAATATTAAAAGTTTTAAACCTTTTAAACTTCCCACCCCTTTATTTCAACCGTTTCTTTCCATCATTTCTCCCATTTCCTCTCTTTTCAACTCCCTCCCATTCTCATTATCTTCCCAAACTACTGATTCACCATCCCTTCCCGAATTCCCCTAATCTTCCTTCTCCCATTCTCCCTGCTTCTTCAAAGTATTCTGTTGGTCGGAGTCTCCTTCTGCTGATCTTCATAGTTGTGTGCCTCACCCGGTTCTTCATCTTCTCCAATTCTTAGGTATGTGCTTCTGATCTTTAACCCGTTTACATTTCATTATTGTTTTCAGATTCTACAGGCCTGTTTTTGAATGTTGGGTCTTTGATTTTTGACCCCTATTGCCCGTTCATCCTACATGCCTTAGATAGTAAAATTGTTGTGGGTGGTGTGTTAACTACATCAAAAAGGGGGGAATATGTTTCTGAAACTTGTTCTGACCTAGGTTGATAGTCCTCCAAATTGGCCTGTTAAAACTCGAGAAATTAGTGCCTTAGAATTGCTAGTTTGCTGGGTATTTGGGTTAGAAAGTGTAGGTTGATATGTAGTCTTTTCAATTGAAATTTTATGGAATGATTGAGGCATCCTCAATTCTGTCATTGAAGGACAGAACGAGACCCCGTCGACGGACCGTCGTGCCCACGACGGACCGTCATGGGGTCCGTCCCACCAATCCCCCAGTAATTTTCTCCAAATGTCCACTGACGGACCTCTACCACGGACCGTCATACCCTCGACGGTCCGTCCTGCACAACCGTCACGGTTGTCAGAGACCCCACTCCTAATGGTCTAAAACTTTTCTCTAAGTGTCCAATGACGGACATTTACGATGGACCATCGTACCCTCGACGGTCCGTCCTGCACAACCGTCATGGTTGTCAGAGACCCCACTCCTCTGGGTCTCAAAATTTTCTCTAAGTGTCCAATGACGGACCTCTACGACGGACCGTCGTGCCCACGACGGTCCGTCCTGCACAACCGTCATGTTTGTCAGAGACCCTATTCCTAAGGGTCTCCAAACTTTTTCTAAGTGTCCCACTACGAACCTCTATGATGGACCGTCCTGCCCGCGGTGGTCCGTCCTGCTTAACCGTCATGACTGTCAGAGACTTTCCTTCTGAGAGGCTCCAAAAATATTGTTAAGCCATTCATGACGGTCCGTCATACTCACGACGGGCCGTCAATTGGTCCGTCATGCTTCACAGACACTACAGCAATACCATTCCAGTTTTGGTTTTACGTTTGTTGTTTTCTTCTTTGCATGTCTTGTTTGCTTCTACTGGTACTAATTGTTATTCTTTATAGGTACGAATAGTTATGGCACCAAAGCAAGATCGAGTTTACGCACGAGGGCGTTCAAAGTCCATCACCCTATCTGCCCGACTGGTCATTGGCTCTGATAATAAGCTTGACCCCGAGTACGTGCCCCCAGGCACTATCACTCCTGCACGGCCTGCACGCGCCACCAGAGCCACGCCCAAGAAGGTGGCGTCCGGCGTAGTCACTGCCTCCCAGTCTGACGAGGAGCGCACATCTTCTGGGTCAGCCGCACAGGACGAAAAAGCGTCAAGCTCCTTGGGAGTATCTTGGTCGGAGAAGGTCTCCGGGTCTGCGGAAGCCTCTGCGCCCACCAGAGATTCACTGTCTGCCTCGTCTGATGAGGCCAACAGTACTGATTCCACTCCAGCTTGACCGATTGGAGTCCCCGCCCTGGTTTCCGAACAGCCTAACCGGTGGTGTGTCGAGGGGCAGTACCAGGTGTACTCCGACACCAAGCTACTGAATGATAAGGGCGTCATGACCCGGACCTTTACACTGGAAAGGCGGGTCCTTATGGGGAGTCTCCCCACCATACCGGATATCCATACACTCTTCACCAGACACCGGCTAGATTAGACGGCTTGTGCTTTGGGCCGATACAGTGAGGAGTTGGTCCGAGAGTTCTATGCCTCGTATGTGGCGACTCTACGATCCCAGATTGATAGGCGGGCTGCCCCCGCCAAACATGCCCCACTTGATCACATCAGAGTCCGTGGCAAGCGGGTAGACATCTCCTTGCCAGTCATCCGTCGGTATCTATACGGCGAGGATGTTGATGCCACCAGGACCCCCCTCACCGCCGAGTTCGACTACCGGTGGTAACTTGTTAAAGATGGAAGGTTCTTGCGTGAGCCAGCACTGAGAGAGACCACCAAGAGGTGGATGGCCTAGCACTTATCTATTGATGGAGAGGCTGCTGACTGGGTAATGGAGCCGAAGGGAGCCATCAAGAAGGCTAACTTGACCTTCATGTCCAAGTTTTTATGGTTGATAGTCCGCCACTACCTTTCCCCCACTGCTGCAGATAATATAGTTATATGGGATCGCGCAGTTCTGATGGCAACAATGATAGCGGGGTTTGAGGTCGACTTCTCTTGGCTTCTATAGGCGGTCATGCACGAGAGGGCCTTCAAGGTCACCACTACTTACCCATTTCCGTGCATGGTGTTTTCTTTACGCAGGTCCGCAGGTGTGCCCATTTGGCACATAGATCAGCATAAGACCCCGCAGGGCAATATGGATATCGGCCTCATCAGGGATGAGGCCAATGAGTTGTCTCCGCACAGAGGGACCCGCCCTGAGGTGCCTCCGCTTGGTGAGAACCTGGCGGATACTGTAGAGAATGCCCAAGCGGCTACCCAGGCTACTTCTGCACCCACTGAAACTACCCCGGTCGAGTCTATCCTAGGTAGTAGCACTGCCCCTAGATCCTCTCGCTCGGCTCCTTCCGCCACTCTGGTCCCACTTGCTAGGGTCCAGAAACTCGAGGCTCAGATGGCCACGATTCTGCATCACATCCAGCCTTGGATGTAGAGGTCTATTGCTGAGGCGGAGGAGCGCATGGAGCGGAAGATGGCCCAGCACACGGAGAGGAAGATTATGGAGGTTCATCAGCGCTTGGATGCTTTTGAGTTGCGGGTGCTAGCCCGGCCAGCCTCTCCGGTGGACGTTTCGACCCTTCAGGCTGCGGTTGAGAGTTTGAGAGTGGATCTAGACACGATCCTAGAGGCTAGGGTGCCTGAGTCTGAGGCCCCTTCTGCAGAGCCTACTGAGGACACAGTGATGGCTATTTTATTTGCTACTTTTGATGTTCCACCACCTCCCCCACGAGATCATGCCAAGAGGCGCAGGGGTCGAGAGGAGGATGAGGCTAGGGCGAGGAAGAAGGAGTGCCGTGAGATGGAGGCTGCGAGGAGAGCCTCGATTGCTGATAAGGAGGCTCGTACGTTGAGGGCTATAGAGTTGGCTGCTGGGGCATCTAGCTCTAGCGTTATGAAGACAAAGAGAGGCACTACTGATGGTGCTGTTGCTGCGGAGGACACTACTGAGGGTGTCCAGACTACAGAGGGAGTGGGTTCCGAGATACCGAACCCACCAGCTTGCTGATCGCCAGCGGTTTGCGCCTCAGGTTTGCTTCACCTACCACTCGATTATTTTAGGTTCTTTTATGCATTGGGGACAATTCCATATCTTTTTGTTGGGGTGGGGTAAATGGAAAGTGAGTGCTAGGGTGAAGTCTGAGTAGCCCAATTTACGATCCTCTTTTGGGGTTTTCTTGCCTGTGTTCTTTTTCCCCAAGAGACTGTCTACTTTTATTGTTGAACCGGCAAGTTATATCTTGTGTACATAGTATAACTCTGAAGCATGATGGATAAAACAGATATGATATCCCGATGTAATGAAAATGATGCATGACTAGGCATAGTAATTGATAAATGTGTGGCTCTAAGCATGACATAGAGACACACTACTGCATGACCCGGAATCTAAGACTCGAACTAGGTGTCTGATAATCTGGTAGTGTAACGAGATGTCAAGTGAGTGTGAGGAAAATTTGAATGATCCACCATTGATACTGAGCTAGAACTTGCCTGGTTAGTCTTGCTAAAAGTAAGCTGAAATAAACAATTAGGAAAGGATCATAGGCCCTTGTTCGAAATAGTCAATCTTAAGCCTATAAATAACAGAAAACCAAATGAAGTTAATCCCTTATTTATCCAAATGATTTGAGCCTAAAATAGATCTTTCTTTTTCACCTCAAATGATCTTATATGGGACCAATGTGTTGGCCCTGGTCCCTCCTTGGACATGTGCACCTCAGTTTATGCCAAAAGCATAAGTTGAGGGTGGCTAATGCAGAAAGCAATCTTGTCATGGCCCTGACCCAATCATGGGTATTGTGAACCTTGACTCATGGCAAAATCATGAGTTGAGGGTGGCTGTTATAAGGAATACTCCGGGAAGTGGGGTTGAAGGAAGAAAGAGGAAGAAAGAACAAAACAAAAGTGACTTTAAAAAAAAATTATATAAAATAAAACACAAGAAAAGAGAAAAGTCACTTACGCATAAGGAGAAGAAAGGGAAAACAGCAAGGTGATAGAAAATTGAGAAATAGGGCAAAATAAAATGATAAAAAGGTGGTTCGCTTAGTCAAAAATTTCAAGGAGGGAAACAAGTCACTAAAGTATACCTAAATATACCCTACCTGACCCTGAGCCTATGTCACAAGCTAAGAAAGTCCTATCGTGATCCTAAGAGTTGTTATGGCGAACTTAAAGCCGTTAAAATAAGGGCAAGCTTATGGCAATATGTATAAATGAGTTGTGAAGTTGTTCTGAGAGCGAGTGTTGAAAAGCAATCCTTATACTCAAACTGAAATTATTGTGGAAAAATGAGGATGTTATTTTGAAGTGAGGACACTAGTTGAAATACCGGAAAAATTAGCACCTTGGTGAGAAATTGAAGAGGATAGGTGGCAGTGCGTAGTGAATCTGTGTCATGGTCTGATCCACATAATTCAAGCCTAATAGTGATAGCATGCATGAACATAATGAGAATGATCGGGATTGATAGCCAAATGATTGCGAAATATAAAATTTGGATGCTCGTGTACAAAGATTTTGTAGTGAGTCATAGTGCGTCGCTTGAGGACAAAGAACGAATTTAAGTTGAGGGTGTTGATATACCGTGGTTTTACGGTACTTTTAATGCTTTTTCCTTAAGTTTAGTGTGTGTCCAAAGCCTTTTTGTATTGATTTTTTATGTAGGTTTCTCTTTATTTGCAGAAAATCTGTCCAAAGGAGAACGCGGAGGTTGTGAGCAGGAATTGCAGAAGTGACCACCTACGGAGCTCACGACGGTCCGTCACGACTGTAACGGTCCGTAGGTGGCACCGTAGTGAGAAGAGAGTAGCTGCTGAAGGAAGACGGGGAAGTCTGACTAAGTGTGGAACTACGGAAGCCTCACGACGGACCGTCATAGCCACGACGGTCCATCCTGCTTGTTTGTCGTGATTGTCAGAGAGTAGTCCCAGTACCCAATTCCATGAAGTTTCTTAGTCTTATGGAACGAAACCCCTCGACGGACCGTCGTGCTTGAAACGGTCCGTCAGACCTGTCCGACAAGGGTAACAGAGTTGATGAAGGAAGCAGCAGAGATTAGAGCCCAAGTATGGAGCGACGGAGGCCACGACGGTCCATCGTGGCCATGATGGTCCGTCACATGGGCCGTCGTCTCAGACACATTTTGGACAGATTTTCCTTAATTAGATTCCTTCTTATATTAGGTTTTCTTTTATTATAAATAGTGCGAAAAACCTCATTTTTGGGGTTAGACTCTTGGATATTTTTTAGTACTCTTGTTTTAGTGTTGAACTATTGGTATTGGTAATTGATATACTTTTTACGAAATCGATTGTTGGTGTTTTTGTGGATTAGTCAAGTGAATTTCTGGAATTTATTCGTTCTCATTAAAGTAAGTGCATGAATTCTTACATTACAAATATGAATTGTGTGATTATGACCACGGGTAACTAAACTCCATAACTAGGGTTGTGGGAACCATGGGTAAATAACAAGGTAAAATCTAACTAAAATAGCAATTCTAGAATAGTGTCTTGCATGTATTGATAATTCTTTCGCGTAGAAGTCTTTTTAACGGATGGCCAATGTTAGAACTCGCCTTAATGCTACTTACCGGACCAAGGAGGTAGATAATAGGAAAAGAATTGTCAACATAGATTTAGTGTATACTATCTAATAGGCTAGTATAGGTTGGTACGAAGTAATAACTTAGTCAACTATCGATTATGATGCTTAATATGAGGTAAAGATAAGGGTTAGTATAGCAACACACGTAGCCGGACCAAGGTGCGGAGTGAAATTTTCTAGATGCCGGACCAAGGATTTAGAGATACATAACTTATCTCTTTACATGCAAGATACTAGGAAAGAATTGTTATAGCTAGAATTACCGAGTTAAGAACCTGTGGGGAACACTTAAGCCCTAGTTACTTTTATTATTTGATTAAACTCCAAGATTTGAATCTGTTAGTTGTTTATTTTAATTTAGTTAATCATTTTTATTAATTTAAGAAACCCCCCTCTTTGTCATTTGTTTTCTCGGAAAATAGTTGACTAAATAAATAGTAGTAATAATAGAATAAAGTTAAGTCTGAACTATTTTCCTCGTGGGAACGACCCCAACCTCATTAGTTGGGTTCTCTACTTGATACGACCGCTTTACTTCTTATTTGAGAATTAAGTTTGAGCGTATCAGACCACTCTATTCATAAGGTCCATAAAATCCTTCGGGGCATTAGTGTCACGTCTCAAAATCGAGCCGCGAGTGGCACCCACACTTATCCTACTATGTGAGCGAACCAACCAATCTAAAACCCCAACATATTGAACAAAATACAAAGCGGAAGACTTAAAACTCATTATCCCAAAATCTAGAAGTCATCATCACAAGAACATCTATCCTCAAGTTACTAATCCAAAAGTATATAAGAAGCTAAAATAAATAAAAGGCCGGAAGTTCAAGGCATCAAGACATTGAAGAGAAGATCCAGTCCAAGCTAGAAGCATTAGCTCACCCTGAAATCCGGTGTAGTGAAGACTGGCTAGAATTGCTGCTGAGTTGAAGACGACGGTACGTTTGCTGCATTCCCCAAATAACAAAGAAAGAAACAACAAGTACGGGGTCAGTACAAAACACAAGTACTGAGTAGGTATCATCGGCCAACTCAAAATAGAAAACAGTATATATCAGTTCATATCATAAATCAACTACAATACTCACATGTAGCAACAAGTACTATAATCATCAATAAGTACTACCAAGTTCATCCATGAGGACTCAAGCCTCAATACCCCACTCATTTGGGAAATTAGGTTCATTACATTGAGTAAATAAACATCTCTCAAGATTCATTATCTTTCTTCCTCTTGTGTCGGTACGTGACACTCCGATCCCCTACTACTATGTGTCGGAACGTGACACTCCGATCCCCTAATTCTATGTGTCGGAACGTGACACTCCGATCCCCTACTTCTACGTGTCGGTTCGTGACACCCGATCCCCTACTTCTACGTGTCGGTTCGTGACACCCGATCCCCTAATACTATGTGTCGGAATGTGACACTCCGATCCCCTACTTCTACGTGTCGGTTCGTGACACCCGATCCCCTAATACTATGTGTCGGAACGTGACACTCCGATCCCCTACTTCTACGTGTCGGTTCGTGACACC